>VZTU01011287.1:7138-21246 GCA_013400835.1 Zapornia atra
TGGAGCCCAGGATCCCATCCCCCTTCCCAGCTGCCAGAGCACACTGCTGGCTCAGGAGAAGCTTCTCATCCCCCAGAACCCCCAGGTCCTTCTCAGCAGGGCTGCTCTCCAGGAGCTCTTCTCCCAGGCTGTATCTCTGGCTGGGATTCCTCTGGCCCAAGTGCCACCCCTGACACTTGGCAGTGTTGAACCTCATTAGGTTCAGAAATCTGGTCAAACCCCAGTATGGTGGCTGGCATCATGTAAAATGCAAGAGCAGGTCATTGCACAGAGATGCTGTGGGCCTCTTGGTGTGCTGCCACCAGAGATGTGTGCTATGAGGGGAAGATGCTGAGAGGCTTGGTGTCTTATTTTGTTTCTGCTTGGGTTGAATCTGGGTCCTGATTTCCCCTAGCTATGGCTAGGAGCCTTGGCTACCTAAGCATGGACTTGCTGGGGCTGAATTCAACTGTGTTGCCTCCTTTGAGTGCCCAGCAATGTGGCAAGGAGATGCCTCCAGACACATCCCAGCAGGTGACTAGTGGGCCCATCTGCCAACGCTTCAACCAGAGAACTGCTCCGTTTCAAAGTCCCACCTGAAGTGCTGCCAAGGCCGTGGCCTGGCTGGAGCTGGTGGGAGCAGCTTTGCTCCCCTTGGCAAATGTCACCTGGGGAAGGAGAGCCAAATTTGTCTCCACCTCCCATTCTTGCTACATGCAGGGATGGAGGCCAAGAGGTGGGGTTTCGTCTGGGTGCTGGGGACATGAAGGGAAAGGGAGATTTGGAGGAAGGGATAAATAGACCAAGAGAAGGGGTTGGAGATTGGTGATCTGAGGCTCAACAGAAGGTTGAAAAGGGTGAGGTGAAAGGGGGTGGTCTGTGTGTGGGGAGCTGAAGCCCCAGGGCTGGTACAGAGGTCTACCAAGAAAGGGAGAGTGGTGGAGAGGTGGGCAGGGGTAGATTGAGCAACACAGACAGACCCAATGGAGGTGGGTCTGGAGCAGTCAGGGAAGCACCTGGAAGCAACTCTTGGGGTTCAAACTCACCTGAGGCCAAGGAGTGGCCCTGGCCAGGGCTACCTCATGTCCAGGAGGTGCTCATTAAAGGCAATGTGGGAAGGGAGGTTGCCATCAGCCTGAGTCTCAGCTGTGACTGCTGAAGGTGCTGAGTGGGAATGGGCTGATTGCAAGGTGACCTTAAAATCTAGAGTGTCTCCAGGAGGAGAAACTGGGAAATCCCTCTTGAGGTCCCCTGACCAGTCTTACTTTTCCCTTCCCAATGCAGTGATGACTACGTGTAGGGACAGCTTGTGCATGGGGACTTGGGAGAGATGAGGGTCTGGACTATGGTGGGGACAGGGCTGTGGAGTTGAGATGGAGGCAAGTTTTGGAAAGGCTACAGGTCCAGACAGACCTGGCCAGCCACCCAGTGGAGGCGATGGGAGAACAAAGCATTGGAAACTCAAGAGATTGTAGCTTTAATAAGTGACCTTCCTGAGGTGACACATCCTCTTGTGGACACGAGCCTCTTCCCCATGTGTGGAAATGTCCAGGAGGAGGGATGGAGGAGATGGGGAAGGAGGGAAGGAGGAAGAAGAGATATGAAAGCTAGGTAGCTCTATGGGTCAAAAATATACAACACTGATATCATACACCCCCATCAGTCCCCTCTGGCTGGCAGGCTGGGGTCGGGTGGTGGCCTCAAGCAGCCAAACCTGCTCCGAGTCCCCCCCTGCCCCGCGGAGGGTCACTTCCGCCGTCCGATTTGGGCCATGAGGTGTGCATTGGCAGCAGCCTTCGCCCTCAAGTTCTTGGCCTTGGCGATATTGAAGAGGATGTTCATGATGTTGGTGGGGACGTCGAGGGAGAGGGTGACCTTGGTGCGGCGGTCGCTCTTGGCCCGGTTTTGGTAAGTCTTCCCCTTCACCTGTGCTTGAGAGACGTATTTGTAATGGCCTTCCCCTGGGAATGTCCTTTTCCCCATCTCTTCATCCACCACGCCCTCCCCTTCCTCCTCCTCCTCCTCCTCCTCCTCCTCCTCAGAAGCTTCCTCTGGCGATGGGGAGTCGAAGCCGCGCTTGTCCAAGATGGCGTTTTCCTCTGGGCTGCTCTTCCGGGCTTCGGCAAGGGCTGCGTTGAGGCAGCTGAAGATGGAGGCCGTGTTGTAGAAGCAGAGAGCCCGGCTGGTCTCAGCGGCGCAGAGGAGGGCGAGGAGGAGCAGCAGCAGCCTGGTGTGGGGCATTGTGGTGGCCTGTCTGGTGGGAACAATAAGGGGAGGGTAGAGATGGGCATGAGCTTCCCATGGGGCACAGGGCAAAGCACCGCTGTCTCCCCATCCTCACACATCCCGTGGAACTGGGCTCCTCTCCCAGGTTCTCTGCGCTTTTGGGTTCACCTCCCACACTCCCCCATCCCTTCTAATGCTTAGGGAAGTTAGGAATGAGTTGTCCTGATGTCTCCTCCACGGTGCAATCCCCTAGCCCTTGATTTTGGGGTGCTGAGGGGAAGGTGGCATGTCCAAGGTGCTTTGCAAGGCTGCAGCCTCTGTGGAGGGGAGGGTTTGGCCATCCCTCTGCTGAAACACAAGTGCCTGTGGCAGGAGAGCATTTCTGCCTTCCTTGCCTTGGACAATCTCATTGCAGTCCCCATGCAGACCTCTCCACCATGCTAACACCTCCACAGAGCAGCCTTGTTTACCACCAGAGGTGGGTTTTCCTCTCAACTCCTCCCTAGCCAGCCAGAAGCCACCAGAGATGTTTCTTTGCTCTTTGAAGCTAGAAATTGCCCATCCACTCCCTCACCCAGCTCTACCTGAAGAGGTCATGGAGAGAGTGGGACAGATGGCCCCAGTGCTGGAGGGGTGATGTGCCACCTATGCAATGTGATAGCCCCATGTCCCCCCTTCCAGCCCTGACCTGGGGTGCTCCAGGGTTGCCCGTACCTCATGGTTCCATCCCCAGGACTCCCCTCCACCCTGGGTGCAGGACAGGCTGCCCCACCTGATGGCACATTTGGGGCTCAGTTCCCCTGTGGATAGCACTGCTGTCCGTCCTGGGGCACCTCCAAAATCACAGCACAGCAGCAGCACCGCTTCCCACTTGAAATGCTGTCATTTTTGGGTCTTGGCAGGGCTGAAAACCTCTGGATAACGATCCTACTCTGTGAAACCTCCTGTCTCCAAGTCCTGCCTCCTTGGGAAGCAACACTCCTCCCTGTATACCCACCCAAAAGGCCACAGGGGATCTCCAGGTGGGGGGTCTTTGCCCGTGTTGAGGTCAGGTAAGTGTCCCTGGGGCCAGTCCCTGGACTGGGCACTGGGGAGGCTGCAGCTGGAGTGCTGGGTCCAGTTCTGGGCTCCTCAGCATCAGAAGGACATGGAGGTCCTGGAGCGAGTGCAGAGAAGGGCAACCAGGCTGGGGAAGGGGCTGGAGGGCAAATCCTCTGAGGAGCAGCTGAGGGAGCTGGGGGTGTTGAGGCTGGAGAAGAGGAGGCTGAGGGGAGACCTTCTCCCCACCTGCCCTGCCCTGCCAGGAGGGTGCAGAGAGGTGGGCGAGGGTCTCTTCAGCCAGGGGCCAGGAGATGGGCCAAGGGGCAATGGGCTCAAGCTGCCCCAGGGCAGGGTCAGCTCAGCTGGGAGGGCAAAGTTCTTCCNTCAGCACAGCACAGGGACGGTTGGACTTGATGATCTCAAAGGGCTTTGCCAGCCTGGTGATGCTGTGACAGCACAAGGCCCCTCCGGCACCTGGTGTCGAGCTGCCATTCCCAATCTCCGGGCGCCATCTTGTGGCAGTCACGTCTCCTGGCAAGTCCTGGCTGGGGGACTGTCCCCACCCCGGGGTGCGGGACCCTGCCTGGGACTGGGACCTCACCGCACTTTGGGGGCTGTGAGCTGCTCAGTGATTTCCCATGGGGAGGGGAGCGTGAAGGGGTCGAGGAGGCTGGGAAAGCCCCTGGGAAGGTGCTGCAGAGCGGGATGGCTCCTGAGTGTCTCCGTGGGCATCTGTATCTCGGGGCTGCGGATGGAGGCTGTGCTTCGCTGTTCGAGGGGCTGCTGGGTCGGGGCGGGAGGGGGATGATGTCCTCAGACCCATCCAAAAATCAAATCAACCCCCTTGTCCCCAGGAGCTGTCACCCTGTGCCCTTCTGCCACCGAGCCACCCACCCTGAAGCTGTCTCCTTTCTCGGTCCTGTGCTGTCCCTTGGATGGAAAGACCAGGACAGGTCGTACAGGTAGGATTGGAGGGAGCTGCTTCATCTCCCCCCCCAAAAAACCCCCCCCAGAGTCTCCCCCAGACCACAACCATCCCCTTAACTCTGCCCTGAGTGTGGATGGGAGAGGAAGGACATGCAGCAGCCGTAGCACAACCCAGGCAGCACTGGCAAAGCCCTCACTGTAGGATGGGGCAGCAAACCCTTACCCAGCCACATGCTACCCTGTGTCAGGGCAATTCAAGGCCCCGAAATCTCCTTCCTTCAGCCCCAAAACAGACATTTAAACCCTGGGACTTCTTATTTCCTTGCTAAAGCTCAGCAAGACCAACATCTTTCACCCCAAAACCTCCTCCTCTGCAGCTGCATAGCAGAGAACGGGGGAACTTCAGGGCATGAAATTAGCAATAATTAAATTTCTCACCCCTACCTGCAGCTCCTGCTTTCCTGGGGATGCTCTTCAGCCCCTGAGCTGCTGGGTGGAGAACAGGAGTGTGTTTAAAAGCCCTTTGCAGAGGTGTAACGTAGGGTGGGAGAGAGCAGAGCTAGTTTGAGATGCCGCTGCCCTCTCCAGAGCTGCAGAGCAGCATCTCTACCTCACCTCTCCCCGACAGCTATTTCACAACTGCCTGAAATGGGTGGCTTGGTCCCACAGCCAGCTGGGGCTTTTTTCTGCTTAGCAAAACTCTTTGGGGACCTTGGCTGAGCGAGGGGAAAGGGAGAGCAAAGGGGGGGAGAGGCAGAAAACAGCCCGGTATCCCCACCCAGTGCCTGGTTTCCTGGTCCTTGGCTGTGGGATGGGATATCCTGCCAAAAAAAAAATAATAAAAAAGTAAAAATCAAGGCAAAGCAGCAAAGAAAAAGGGGGAAAAAAGGAAGAAGCAGCATCTGGGTGTGCTGGAGAAGAGCAAAAGCTGCTATTTTGGGTTGGGTCTTTGTGGGGTGGGTTTTATTTTGCATGGGGTTATTGTGCCCCAGCATGCTAGAAAGCTGGTTTGGGTTTTTTTTTTTTTGGATAAGAAAACAAGCTGGAATTGGGTTTTCCTCTCCCTCTTGCAAAATAAAAGCAAGACAAGAAGAAAGAACCACCTGCAGTGGATCTGAGGAAGCTGGAGATAAACGTGCTGCTGGAGGGTGACCCGTGGGTGCCGTTCCTGAGGGTGGGAATTGCCAGGATACCTGTGATCAATTTACAGGCACGATCAATTCACAGCAGCAGGACTATTTCTAGGGGCTGAAGAGCTGCCTCTCAGCTTTAGAAGAGGAAAAGTAAACTCCTCTGGCAAGGCAACGCTGCAAACTGGGGACAAACTGGGTTTGCTGGTTACCACAGGCTCCACAGCAGAAGTGGCATCGGATTAAGTTAATTCTTTTCCCCCATCAAAAAAAAAGTAAGTCTGGAATGAAATAATGTCATGGATGAGACTTGTTGGCTTTAAAAACTTCTTTTCTCTCTGGTACCACCTCCACTTTCCCACTGAATCTCTCCTGAGGATGCTGATTCCCAGGGCTCGGAGATTCAAGCTGACCCTGTGGGGATGGGGCTGTGCTCTCCTCCCTCCCCCCAACCCCCCATCATCCCTTTAACCACAGCAATGATTTATCCCCCCCACTTTTCATCTTCCTAAGATTCCCAAGCCCTTCCCATGCTGCCCAGCCTGAGCTGCCTTTAAAAATTGTTTTAATGATAAAAAAAGAGAGGGATTTAGTTCAGAGGGATGGTGGGGAGAGTCTCTTGAAGCTGCTTTTCCCTATCCTGCCTTTTCCTTCCTTCCAGAGAAGTGTGGCACCTGCTTTTCCAAGGAAAACACTGAAATATTTCAAGTTTTGTGCAAAAGGAAGCTGGTTGCTGGATAAGAAATGAAATCCAGGCACTCACCTGGGTAGTCCTTGGTGGTCGGGATGGGAAGGGGTTGCTGCAGACTCACTCCGAGGAGAGAGGCATCAGGTTTGTTCCCCTGAACTTCTGCACCCTGGCTTTTCTTTTATTGTTATTGAGAGGGCTGGGGTGTATTTTTTCCTCCCCCCTCTCTCTATGGAAACGCTTTTCCCCTCCCTTGTGTGTATATATATATATATAAAAGGAGAGATCACGGGGTTTGAGTCGTAACTCCAGACGTGGAGCCTTCGTTTGGGGGATGATTTCATTACCATGAAATCAGAGGGAAGCTGGCAACGTCACAGGGGCTGCACTGCCTCTCCCCATTCAGAAGGGAAAGAAAAAGCAAGGGGGGGGTGGGTGGNNTGGGTGGGGTTGTGTGGGAGCAGAAAGAAGAGACTTCAGAACCTGACAGCATGGGGGAAGTCACCCCAAAAAAAGAGGTGTCACCAACACTAGGACTTTGCAGGACCATGCAGACATGCTTCCCCCCACCCCCCTCCTTCTCCTCCAGGTAGCCACTTGGTGGGAAGATATTTTAAATGCAAAGTTTTTTATCCCCCCCCTCACCCAAGGATGCTGGCTGGGGCTTTCAGTGTTGATGGATGTGTTTCTTCTTGAAGAGTGGGGATGGGGCAGCATCTCCGCAGGGTTTTGCCCCCTGGGGACGTGCTCATAACCCCCACTGCCAGCAGGTACGTGCTTGGCTGATCACATTGCTGTGCCCTCTGCCTGGTTTCCCATCTCTGAGGGGGCTTCTTCTTTCATGCAGGCAGAGGAACCCCCAGAAGATTGAAATTTTATGGAGCTTCTTCCAGGCTGTGGAAGAAGAAGGGGATAAGGATAATGTGTGTCTTAAAAAAACCCTCACAAAAACAACACCCCAATCACCCCAAACCCACTGAGGTGCAGCAGAATTAACTCAAATTGCCCCAAGACAGCAGACAGGCAGCAAACCCCAAATCTGGTGTCCCAGCACCACCCTGGTCCTGGAGTGGTCAGAGAGAGAAGTCTCCTGCAGTGCCCCATGGTGCAAGTTTAGAAGCAAGAGTGCGTTGTGCTACAAAGAGGATGAGGATGGAGATCTCCTGGCTGGAAACAGGGGTTCTTCCATGTGAATCCTGGTCTGAGACACCCAAAGGAATCAGATCTTTGGTGGAAGGTCTCTCCAATGGCCACTGCAGATTTACAGCTGGGCTGGGAGCTGCTGGTGGCTCCAGGACACTGCTTGGCCTGTGTGGTTATCAGAGCCCCCCTCTGAAGCCTGCTTTGAAATGCCATCGAGCTGGTGGTGTGCAGTTATCCCTGGGAAGGAAAAAAGGTGGGGAAAAACCCTCTGAGCCCCACTCCAAGAGGTAACAGCAGCCAATAGTGACCCTGGAGGGGCTCTGGGTTAGGATGAGGAGATAGTCTTGCTCCTGGACCACACCAGTGATGGTTACAGCTGCTCCTGTGGAGAAAAGGAGCCATGACTGTGGATGTTCTTCAATGAGCATCTTTAAGATTCTCACCCAGCCCCTGAAGTTGCTGAGCACTGTCTGAGAGGCAGTGACTGGTAATGGTGAGAGGTCCCCTTTGGATTCAGTCCTGGGCAGAGTGTTCTCCTTCACCACCTCCACACGTTGGCTGAGGCACATCAGGATCCACTGCTCAGCAATTCACCCCTCTCTCATTTTTATTTGAAGCTTTCATCTCCTGGACTGACCTTTCCTTCTCCCATCTTTCACTGAGACCTCAAAGGTGGTTTGGTTACCCAAATCTTTGGAGCCTTTGCTTGTAGCTTTGAGCAAACCAACCCACGTGCAGACTTCAGTGGGTGGGAAACTGCATTACAGGGGCAGCAAGAGTGAAGGGTATCACCTCTTGGCCCCCAATTCTTTCTTCTCTTCCTCTGGAAAATCCTTGTGGGACCCTTTATTGCAGAGGGACGAGGTGTCTCTAAGGGCTTCATGGTCCCTGGACCTGATGCAACTGAATGCACTGTGGTGAGGAAGCTGTGATAGATGAGAACCATGTCCAACCCATCCCCTGTGGTGGAGACCCATGAAGAATTCTTTCCCCTTGTGCTCTTTGCAGATGTGTGAGTGCTGATCTTCATCAACCTTTGTCTCCCCCCTGCTTGATTTATCTCCTGCCTTTTCTTGACCTCTGAGGGGTAAGGAGGGCTTGAGTCTGCACTGTTACCCGTTGGCTTCATCAGTGTTGGTGGACTAGGTGACATGGCAGGTCAGGCTCTGCATCTTGGCAGAAGGCATCTAAAGCTCTTTCAAGTCTATGCAGTTCCTTAGGTGGTGTGAAGTTCCATCCAGGTTTGGCTCAACCCAGGTTTGACTACCCATGGAAGAAGGCTTTGTGCCTTGGGTGGACAGTGAGGGCTTCTGCCAGCATTTCTCTCCTCTTGTGCCTCCTTGGAGAGGGATATGTTTTGTATCCTCTTTCTTCCTGAGGGCTGCAGACATTGTCTGTAGTCCTTGTGGAAAGCTCAGATGTGTTTTGCATCCTCTCTCTTCTTGAGGGCTGCAGATGTTGTTTGTAGTCCTTGTGGAAAGCTCAGGAGACCCTTGTACACTGGTGCAGGCTGCTGATAGCCCTGCATGCTTCAGAGAAGGTTAGGGACCCCCCCTCCCCTGATTGTGTTGGTCTGGGGATGGAAGAAGGGGAATGAGTGTGTAAATGCATGTGGGATGGGAGCTCTGAGTGCTGACCTGGCCAATGGGTGCTTCATGAAAGGTTTGTGTTGACTCATAAAGTGGGTCCCCTCTGGCTACTAGAGAGGGGTGACACCATCCCTGCCTTGGCTTCACAATCCATTGGGGTGGAGGACACTTTTAAAGGGTCAGGGTAACCACTGGGAATGCCTCTGGCAGCACTTTGGACTCAACTGTCACCTGCTCAGAGGAGACCAGCTGAAGATCATAGAATCATAGACTGGTCTGGGTTGGAATGGACCCCAAGGATCACAGAGCTCCAACCCCCCTGCCACAGGCAGGGACACCAAACTCCAGGCATGGAGCCACACAAGGTTGCCCAGGGCCCNGCCCCCTTGTCCTGCCAGTCTCTGCCCTTGAACAAGCTGATTCCCCTCCTGTTTCTCTGCTCCCTTCAGGGACTGGCAGGCTGCAATGAGGTCCCCCCACAGCCTTCTCTTCTCCAGGCTGACCCAGCCCAGCTCCCTCAGCCTCTCTTCCTAGGGGAGCTGCTCCAGCCCCCTGAGCATCTCCATGGCTCCTCTGACCCCTCTCCAACAGCCCCACATCTCTCTTGTGTTGGACCCCAGCTCTGGACACAGGACTCCAGCTGGGGCCTCAGGAGGGCAGAGCAGAGAGGGACAATCCCCTCCCTGCCCCTGCTGCCACCCCTCTGCTGATGGAGCCCAGGATCCCATCCCCCTTCCCAGCTGCAAGAGATGTGGAAAGGTTTTTGCTTGTCATGGGGCATGGGTCTGGCATTCACCATCCCCAAAGACAGGACAAAACAGGAACCACAGAAATCAAGGCCTGGTGCACACCTCTGATGCAAGGACCTGGTGTCCCTGGCCACCCCCCAGGAGTTTTGGATCTTCAGGGTAAAACTGAAGCCCCCTTATTGCCAGAATCACTGGGAACCTGTGGTGCAGCTACTTGGGGAAGGGAACATAGGTTCAGGGAACGATGTCCAAGTAGATTAATTAAAAGCTCACTCTTTCCCAGAGGTGATGGACTTATTTCACTTATTTCAGTTCATCTTCAAAGCCAATTAAACTATATGAAGCCCAGAGGTTGGAAGGGGGTAAGGTCTATTTAGCTGCATCCACACAAGTGATGGCTGCTCCACCTCTGCAACCATCCTGTCCCTTGTGGTGGGGTGGTTGTCCTCTTTCACTGAAGTTTTCTTGAGTTTGGGGGGAGAGCATGTGTGATGGAGGGAGAACATGGGAGCAGGCTGTCCCCAGAGGTTGTGTGTGTGCTCTGGATGGTGGGAAGTGGGGTGTCCAGCTCTTCTTGGCAGCAACAAGATGACTTGGGAATATTGGGAAAGGCCTGACTCACATGTCAGGAGGTCCTGTGGGACCCTGAGGAGGTGTTTGGTTAGGGTTCACCCTTTGTGACTGAATTGGGTGGAAGTGGATCCCAAAGGTCTCGTGGGACACCAGGGCACAAGAGCAGGCTGAAAGGAAGGACTTCTGCTCAGCACAATGCTTTTCCTGGGGGAAAAGCCAGGCTGGAGACAGATCATCCTCATGGCTACAAAAGGTGGGAAGCAATCAAGACAGCAGTAAAAACACACTACATTTGAAGGAATGGCATAATCCTCCTCAAAAGTCAATCCTGCTGCTTGAATGACCATGGAATCACAGAATCCCCAGGTTGGAAAAGCCCTTTAAGATCATCAAGTCCAACCAATCCCATCCTAATCTAAACCAGATCCCTGAGCACCTCATGTCCCTTGTGTCTGTTAAACACCCCCAGGGGTGGGGACTCAGCCCCCTCCCTGGGCAGCCTGTGCCACAGCCCCACAACTCTGCCAGGGAAGAACTTTGCCCTCCCAGCTGAGCTGACCCTGCCCTGGGGCAGCTTGAGCCCATTGCCCCTTGGCCCATCTCCTGGCCCCTGGCTGAAGAGACCCTCGCCCACCTCTCTGCACCCTCCTGGCAGGGCAGGGCAGGTGGGGAGAAGGTCTCCCCTCAGCCTCCTCTTCTCCAGGCTCAGCACCCCCAGCTCCCTCAGCTGCTCCTCAGAGGATTTGCCCTCCAGCCCCTTCCCCAGCCTGGTTGCCCTTCTCTGCACTCGCTCCAGGACCTCCATGTCCTTCTGATGCTGAGGAGCCCAGAACTGGACCCAGCACTCCAGCTGCAGCCTCCCCAGTGCCCAGTCCAAGGGCACAATCCCCTCCCCACACCTACTGGCCACACTTTTTTTGACACAAGCCAGGATGCCACTGGCCTTCTTGGCTACTTGGCCACACTGCTGGCTCATATTCATTCAGCAGTCACCCAACACCCTCAGGTCCTTCTCTGCCTGACAGCTCTCCAGCCAGTCTCCCCCAGCCTGTAGCACTGCTGGGGGTTGTTATGCTCCATGTGCTGAACTTTGCATTTGGCATAAATAAGGTTTGGGGTTTTTTTAATGTTTTTTTTTTCTCACCAACAGACAACAAAAACTACCTGAGAGAGAAGCTGGAGCACAGAGGTGAATGATTTTCCCATCATCCAGCAGGCCACTGCTGGAGCCAGGCAGTGCAAACCATCTCCATCTCCTGAGCAGATACTAGGCCAGATTTTGATGCTTTATTTCCCCATAAAATGCTTTGCTGTAGGAAGGGTCAGTGCAGGACAGCATCCTCACAGGAGGCAAATGAGCATGCCAGACATGGAGTCTTCACAGTGATTTTATTAGGGGAAAATAGGGAAGAGAAAGCAGCAGCTAAGAAAGGAAGATGAAAGAAGCCAAGTTGCCTGGTTCATCCCTATCAGTCTGCTGTAAAAGCACACTGGGCTGTTTCAGCTGCTTTGGAGAAGATCCCTGCTTCAGAGTTTGTTTTTGCAGGGGATCAGGGAGGAGATTTTCCTGCAAAAAAAGAGTGGTGAGGGGCTGGAACAGGCTGCCCAGAGAAGTCGTGGATGCCCCATCCCTGGGGGTGTTCAAGGCCAGGTTGGCTGGGGCCCTGGGCAACCTTGTGTAGCTCCAGGCCAGGAGGTTGGTGTCCCTGCCTGTGTCAGGGGGGTTGGAGCTCTGTGATCCTTGGGGTCCCTTCCAACCCAGACCAGTCTATGATTCTATGATTCTAAAACTAAAGAGGTTCCAGCATGAAAATCACCCCAGGTCACCCTTTGGAAGGAGGGAGCCATGCTATGAACATCCTGGGGCACCCATAGGAGCTGCCTGGTGGCAGAGGGGACTGAAACTCCTGAAGTTTATCCCCAAATTACCAAACTTAGGGAAAACACAGACTTGGTCATGAGCGTCCTCGTGGGTCTCCCTCCCTCCCTCCCTCCCTCATGTGTCTGTCTCTCCAGGAGCAGGACACCTCCCCACCTCTCTGCAGCCTGCCCTTGCTCTCCCAGAGCTCAATTTCCTCCTGTGAATCATCATTTAAAGCCCAGATGTGGGCAGGTGATAGAGGATCGTTATTAAAGTTTCATTGCTACAACCATTCTGCTGCTGGGAAAGAGAAGACACAGCGATTTGTGCTTCTTATCACACCACAAGACTTGGAAGCCTAAAGAAACCCACCCCACCAGCACCCCAAATACCAGCACAGAAGTTTTGTCTGGCCCTGGGGAGGGAAAGGGAATGTGATGTGAGGTCCTGTTTGGACCTTCCAGGGCTGGAATTGCAGAGGACTAGGGTGTAGGTCCATAGATGGGCAGGAGGGAGCTTTCTGATTTGCCTTGTCCTGTCTTTAATAACCTCTCAGGCTCAATTTGCATCTTGAAGGCTGTGGAGGGAGGATGATCTTGCTGTGACAGGAGCTTGCCCATCCCTGTAACCCTAATGGCACTTCCTCCCACCAGAGGCTGATTTTTGGTGGGTTCCTCTTCCCTGTTGCCCCATTTTGGGGGTGACTTTCAATCCTTCCAACAGCTCAGTGAGTCCCTGCATATCCCTCCAAGGTCATAGAATCACAGAATCCCAGACTGGTCTGCGTTGGAATGGACCCCAAGGATCACAGAGCTCCAACCCCCCTGCCACAGGCAGGGCCACCAACCTCCAGGCCTGGAGCTACACAAGGTTGCCCAGGGTCCCAGCCAACCTGGCCTTGAAGGTGGCTGCATACCTTGGAAAGCTTTGACCCAGGACCTGGGTAGAGAGAGGAGAGGAGCTGGGAACATGGAATTTATTAGTTTTTCAAGGACTGGATTGGTTTTTTTTCTACTTTCTTGCCTTTTTTCCACTTTCTTGGGCCCCAAGTCTCTTGCTGCTGCTGCTGCTGCTGCTGCTGCCTGGTCACAGGGGATTTACAGCCCTTGTACACAAAGCACTTGGCTGCTGTAACAAGCAGTTGCCCACCCCACCTTCAGAGGTTCATGTTCCCAGCAATGAATTAGCTCTGCTTTGAGCTTCTGATGCAAATGCAGTACCAGGAAGCCTCTTTGGGATAAGATGGGCTGGGGCTGTTTTGCAGATTGCTAGATATGCTTCTCCAAGAACCTCTTGGGCCAAACCCAAAGCCCAGCTTCACCACTGATAGCTTTCAGGCATGAAGTAAAGCTCTGTTCTTGATGCTTTCCCTCCAAAGGAAGAGAAGAAAGAAAGACAATGAGGAAGAGAAAACAATCCCCAAGTCTTTCCTGCTATGTTTTTATCTGCCATCTCTCTGTACCACTTCCTACTCCTTCTCCAAAGAAGTGTTTGCACCTACTTGTCCACATGCTGTGTGCCTGCAGCTATGTGGGCATCACATCTATGGTTGGAAGGAAACATCTAAAATCAAGAAGAAAGGTAAAGGGAGGCAGCAGGAGTAAGGATCCACATCCAGGAGTAAGGATCCACATGCAGGAGTAAGGATCCACATGCAGGACTAAGGATCCACATGCAGGAGTAAGGATCCACATGCAGGAGTGAAGCTGGCCTTGGGGTGTTTACTCTGACAGTGGGTCTACACATAAAACCTGCTTATATACCATGGAGTAGAGTATAAAAAGAGCTCCTTCTCCTTTCCCAGCTTCTGTAAGCAGGGATTATTCCCACTGGTGAGGCCACAGCAGCTGGACAGGGCAGGTGGAAGAGTCATTGCTCAAGAAATGCGACAGTTGCTTCTTTACAGGTGGGTTATATTGCTCCTCTAGCTTTGCCTTGTCACCAGGATCATGGCTGTGTGTTGGCCCCTTGGCTTCCCAATCCATTAAGAGGTCCTCAGGGTGGTCTCAGGGAGAGGGTGGGCCACATCTGGGGGATGCAGGATGCATCGGTGGGGCTCGGGGTGCTGGGCAAAGGGATGCCCTGAGACAGGAGATGGGTGAGGAGCCCATCCAGAGGAAGCCTGAGGGTTCAAATGGGGTTTACTGGGGTGGTTTGGGGTGCAAAAAATGGGACAGGAACAGACAGTCTACAGCAGCTCCC
>VZTU01011292.1:318-18281 GCA_013400835.1 Zapornia atra
AATGGAATGCGAGTACTTCAAAAGAAGGTTGCCATCTACATGTCAAGCCTTAGTGGATAACAGGAAAACATTTCAAGAGTCTAAAAATGTCTAAGATGTAGGTCTGTAGTCTTTTTTATTTTGAAGTACTCCCCATAAATTATTAGTCTAGAACTGTTCACATTTAATCGAGTTTGACAATCTGTACAGAGACTAAAAAAGGCAGAATAGCAAGGCACATAGTAAAAATTTAGTAGCAAATACTCCGGGAAAAGGGCATCAAAACCACTCTAAAAATCTACTCAAATACTTAAGATATAATATTGCAAACAAATATAATTACAAACTTAATCTTAGTATTATGTATCTACATTTTGCTATGAAAAAAAAGGATCAATACCCTTAAGTAGCATGCACTCAGATGTTCCATCCTATAGAGACATAGGAAAAAGAAATTCACCCAAACCTGGGAATGAAAATCCTTACCTTTCTCCAAACAAGAACTGCAAAACTTGACACATCCTTTCTACATAAGGTTTATTTAGGCTTCAATACTATCTCCTTGATCCTTATATTGTTAATCCGTCCTGCACAGCTCAGAACAATCGGCAAGTTAATTTATATATGAGCTCTACTAACCTGAGGATGCTTCATGACTTGAACAGTCTCTTTACCAGTAAACCCAGTAAAGTCTTAGTGAGAAAAACAACCATCAAGTTTGTTTCCATCACAATATGCTACAGTTGAGCTACTTGAAAGTGTGATAAGATTGTAACAGATTTTCAAAGCAATTCAGTTCAGTAAAAACCTGGTGATACAAACTGCAGTACTATTTAAATCTGGCTAAAATTAAAAATATGTCAGTGAAGTGACACAGCAATTTCACAGTATTTAATCTCTAAGCTTATTCACCTTCAATCAACCTGTTTCAGAAGTCTACTGCTTTGCGCGAAGCGTGTGAGATCTGTCACTTAGAGACAAAAGTTCATCTTGGTAGTACATTGCAAACGGATGTTGCAGTGAAATAAGTAATGCAGAAGGCAGGCTGGTAGCTCAGTTTCTAACACTTCTGTGTTTCAGAAAATAAATATATTTGTAGGTCTTTTGTCTTAGGCTATATCTGGCAATGCAAAAGCAGTGCTATCATATTATGTCTGCAAGGTTGTTTTCGAACATCTTCAAAACCATGACAGTACTTACTGGCCTTTTTACCTTCTATACAAGGTTAGCAATGCTGTAATTATGACAGGTTGTAGGCTAAAGATACATTTTCCACAAGAAAATGTGGTTAGAATATTTAACAGACCAAAAATCACAATTGCATCGAGACAAATTAAGAGAGCTATGACAAGACTGAACACTCAAACCCATACAGCATGCTCATCCACTGGATTAACCCTTATTGGTTTTATATTGCAATGAATATAAACTGAACACATTCTTTAATCTAAAGTAATCATAGTCAAGCCTACTTTGATATTGTAGAAAGAGCATCTTTAAAAAGAAAGCATGTTTTCCCCTGAAAAAGCCTGTCATCTGCAGTGCAACTGTATACAAGTTCTGGAAAATTTGTATACACATAGAAATTTGTTTAAAGGAACCAGATAACTATATTAGAAATTGTTTCTTTTTATCTGGTCTTTTAATCAAAAAGAGTAAGTGTTTTTCTGAATATTAAGTACACAAGGAGTTGTTTAAAATGACCATTTATCAGTGGAACTTAAATTTCTATTAAGTATCACCTTCATATTAATTTTTTTCCTGGAATCATGCTTGGAAAAACACTTCTGAAAGACTTAGTATTTATGTAATATTTCATAATAATTAGAAGCAAATTATTCTACAAAATTCTTTGAAAACCTACGTATATTTTGACATTTCTAATTTAGCATGCGTTGCAAGTAGGGCTTGCTTTCTTCTCTTCCCCTGTTTGGTATGCAGTTTGTGTTTCAAACACAGATTCTGATTTCCATGGCCCAATACCATTCACAACAATTATTTTCAACTGCATCTCTAGCTACATTAGAATATCTAATGGGATGGAAACCAAAAACATTATAACTATTAAAACCATAAACAGGCCTATGGGGAGGTTGTATCCCCCCCCTTTTAAGGAACAGTGTATTCCTCTGTTAAAGATAATATTTTACTCAGGTTAATATTAATTGTGAAATATGCTAACTGGGCAAATCAAGACTTTTTATTGATAATGCCTTTGTTATTTACTAAGGATTTTTCTACCATGGAACAGGAAGTGCTGTGAACTACCACATGCCTTGACAGCACACAAATCACTGTACAGATCCAAAAGACATTCTCCCAGCACACCCAAGAACACCTATCCACAAGATTCCTTGCTGCAGACTGAAAGTATGTGGCAAAGATAGCTGGCAGTGTAACTAGGACATTGTATTTCGTATTCTAGTTTAGCGCACTAAATATTATCTATGGTGACAAGCTCCAAGGTTCTGAATAATTTGTGTGATCAGGGATGACCTGAGTAGAGTTTAGAAGAGATACATGGGAAAATGATTCTGTCACAAAATCACTTTGGAGGTATGATCTGAAATTGCCTTAGACCTATATGAAGAATGCTTGCTGACCTTAGCAGCAGAGTCATTCTACAAGGCAAGAACTCTGTTCTAGAAAAATCAGACTTTTTCCTCAAATTACTCGATCATACTCATTATATCATTGTCATGGAGGTAAGAGGATGTAAATAATCATAGAATTATTTAGGTTGGATAAATAATAAACAATAATGAATTTACATCTCTTCCACACCATGGAAATCCTAAGGCTCATGCATAACAGTTAAGGCAAGAACCAGGGTCTTCTCTTTTCTAACACTTTAAGTATAAGGATCTAGAATACTACTAAATCTGCAATTTACATAGCCAAGATGTTAATTTGACTACTGCTGGGCTAGAATGGTAATATTTTATTGGATTCACAAGTTCCCCCAATAATGTACTTCAAATTATACTAAATGAGCTTTAAAAATTATTTCTAATGAAAGCTGAAGATGCCACGAATATCATTCTATAATCTTAATCTGTCTTTACACAGAGCATCCCAAGAGATAACCAAAAATTACATCACTATCAATATGGAGCCAAAATCAAGGCAATCTGGTCCCAACTAAATTTTTTCTCCCCTTTTTAGTATTACAATATACACAGAATTCTACACATAGAATAGCAGGAATACCAAAACCACATATACCTCAGTATCAAAACCCAATTACATATTTCACAGCTATTAACATAAGATAGTTAATAATATAGTTACTGGTATTCAAATTCTTGGGTCTTGCTCCCATTCTAATAGCTCATCTTGATCTGTGTGATCATCATTTATCACAGATACAAGAGAGCTGTAATTAGCCACATCATCACAACCCTATTTTTGGTAGTACAAACACAGAGAAAGCAGCTTTTGTCAGCACAGTTATGTTAGTCATAAATTATACCTTAGATGCCATAGCTGTATTTGTAGAAGCTTGTTTTGGACACCAAGCCAGACCATAGAGCTTCTCAGTAATCCTGCCTTGGCAGTCACCCTGACATTAAAAGCTTCATCTTAGACAAATCAGACTTCAGCTTTACTGACAGGCATTAAATATGCTATTTCATTAACTTCCTGTGCAAATTCTCCAACAAAATGAAAAAGTAGTTGTAGCAAAGTGATTAGAAGGTCTACTTCCACCAAAGAAAATCCCAACAAAAACAACTCACTAAAAATATAAACCAAATATACTTGGAACATTTATCCTCTCAGGATAATGTGCTCCATATGGCTAAAATAATAAAAATGCCAGTCTTCATACATCAAGGAAACAGCTCAACAGAATTCAAGTATACTGTTACTGACAAAAGCTGTTCACATTAAATCATTTTCAGCAGAAGTTCCAATTAATATATGCTAGCCACAAAGTTTTCTAATTGCAATCAACATGCACACTATATCAACTCAATTCAGGTGCATTCTTTGTTCAATTTTCTTGTTGCTCAGAGTGCCTTCAAAAAAAAAAATTGAAGAAGACCAATATAAATTGTCCTAAATACCCTTTTCCTCAGTACTTACATCCCTAAACTGTAGTTATCATTACAGATGTAAAGAGTAGCAATAATCACCTGAAACTACAAAAATTAGGTCCACAACAGCAAGAAAATTCATAACTAAGGGTGATGCTTTCAATTAATTCTATCCACCCTAGATACTACCGTTTTTAGAGCTTGTCAAATTACCCACTGTTTGAAGACTCAAGCTGCATCGCTGGATTCAACAGAGACTCGGAAGAATCCTAGTTTGGAATCTTTACTCTCTGAACTGCATTTGAAATTACATCAATCAGTAGTTGCTCACATGACACTAAGATTTGCTTTTCAGTGAACTGTTCTTCCATTCACAGTATCCAAAAAAGGCTTCCATAAAACCTAACAGTTTTAAATTCTGATTACATACAGATGTTAGCTATGACTCCATGTCCACTGTGCATCTCATGCACTTCTTCCACCTTGTTATCTCATACAGCAAGTATTGGGTACCCCACTCACTGTTGAGGATGGACCAGTGTCCTCAGAATTCTGCAAGATAAAAATTGTTACTCTGAGTTAAAGTAATTTTAAGAAATCTGATTACAAAAATATTCTTTTCCCCATGGAGAATGAGTTTTTGTGTGTTTAATTACACCCAGATTCTTCCAATATATTTAAAGCCATGGAAGACTGAAGCAAGCAGGAAGTCTTAGCTAAGATGCAGTATACCACTGTATGGATCCATTTGTGAAATGTTAGACATGTATTTGGAGGACAAATGAAAAACTGGAAAAAACATTCAGAAGATCCTCAGGTCCATCAAATACCCATTAAATGTTCAGGTAGAAAAAGCATTTTGACATTTAAAAAAAAAAGGGACTAAACCTATCCTCATGGTTTCCCTGATTTGTTTGTATTGTTCCATCATATTGATCAAAGTGAGTTAAATAAAACTTGTATCAGGATTGAAGTTATTTGACAGGATTTCTTGCATCAAAGCAAGAAGGATAAAGCAGGCAAAAAACAGGCGAGGCTAGGAAGTTGTTTTTATGGTTCTAAGTGCCTGTTTTAGCTGTTGAACACCTGAAGCTGAAAAAAATGCTAAGAAAGAATATGCCTATGTAAACAGGAAAGCAATATAAATGTGCCTTTCATTTATGAAGGGGAAAAAAGAGCTATTCATATGGAGGGGAGAAAAAGCTATTGAATAATAGTCATCTTGTTTACATGAAAGTGCTGCATGAGTTTATTGATTAAACTGTTAAATATGAGATTGGCATAAGCTACCATAAATTTGATTAGCAGGATTACTGCTTCAAACAGGTGGAGTCTGGGCATTCATTCACTACCTAATAAAATTGCTATGTGGAAAACACACAGAATCAGAGAACATTAGGAGTTGGAAGGGACCACAAAAGATCACCTAGTCCAACCCCCCTGCCAGAACAGGATCACCTAGACTGAATCACACAGGAACACAGCCAGGAGGGTTTTGAATATCTCCGGCTAAGGAGACCCCACAACCTCTCTGGGCAGCCTGTGCCAGTGCTCCCTCACCCTCACTGTGAAAAAGTTGCTCCTTATATTCACACAGAACTTCCTCTGCTCCAACTTTCACCCTTGTCCTGTCGCTGCCATCCCTGAGAAGAGCCTGGCTCCAGCCTCCTGACTCTCGATCTTTACATATTTGTGAACATTGATAAGGTCATCCCTCAGTCTCCTCCAAGCTAAAGAGTCCCAGCTCCCGCAGCCTTTCCTCATAAGGAAGGTGTTCCATTCCTTAACCATCTAAGCCAGCATCTTTGGATTTTGCTGAACTGCAACAGGGAGCCTGAAAGAATGGAATCCCACAGTTGTCATTACCTAAAGATAGCTCAACTATCTGACAGAAAATTGTCAGCATGGTAGTAGTTTGACTAATTATTCCCATATCCCATGGCAAAGCAGGATGCCCAGATCCAGTTTTTATTTTGCAAAATAAAAATGTTCTTTGACAAATTTGCTGTAGAACGAGTTTGCTTGGAGCCAAAAGGTTCACAGCATAATTTGGGATTATAGAGTCTAAAACATTTTTCTTTACTGAAGGCCAAACAGAATTGAACAATATTGTTGCTACACCTTAGAGGAAAATAACTCTAAGAGAATTCTAAAAATCACAAGAATTTATCTTTGCTGTATTAGCATACACTATAACTTAAAACTATAACTGCAGTTTTACTGTCACTTGGGATCTTCCCACCATGTTCACACCTAGCAGATGTTAGCCATTCCCAGCATATGACTGACATGAAGCAGGACCTTATCACTCTGCAGAAATCACGAATTCTGTAACAGATGTAAACCAACTATACAAATTAAAGGTCACTTCTAAACAAATGGATTAGTTCAAGTGTCCAAAACATTTTCTGTCTTCCATAAAAATAACCTTCCCTATTATGGGAGATAATAATTGGCACGTTTATAGTGATGCAACATATTCATACAATGACTATCGGAGATAAAAATTCCAGATTCGAGGATATAATGCATCACAGGAGATTAAAATAAAACATAAGACTGTACAGTTATGCAAGCAATACTGTTGCACTGTATTATCTAGCTACCTATACTTTCAAGAAAACACAAACCAGTTATCCCTATTAAAAAAGTCCTCTGGGAAATAAATTAACTAAAAAATAACTGTATCTGAAACTTTTTTTAAATCAGTATCACCACATATCCTGAACACTGTATTCTTCAAATTATCTATACTCTCATGAACTTAGACCACAAATCCACTTGATACTGACTGTATTGCATTATTTTAACATGCTGTCACAGCGCCTCACATATGGAGAATAGTAAGACTCATCTTTACCTAGAGACAATCAAAATAAGCCTTCCCCTGCAGCTTATATTTCTGAGCCTTAGCTATACAAGATAGCACGTGAAGGTAGTAAATTTCCCTTAACTTTTATTTTTTAAACCTTAGACCTAAGTGGTAAAGCAAGATGTTTTTCAGAAAGGAAAAGAAGATTATGAATCTTCATCTCTGAAGATTATGAATCAGGTTGAATAGCAGCATGAACAGCACCAGGTTGCTCTTGAGCAGATGGCTGACATAGATTAGGTTGATCACAAGACAAGGACGCTGCTATCAGCACACAGCCAACCCAGTAGAAATGTCTTGGCAAAGATTTCTACTCTTTCTCACAAATTTTCGTGATTAAACAGAAGACAACAGCAGGACTTGCATTAAACTGAAAACTGCACCCACTCAGAAGATAATTTCAGAACAGATTAACAATAATAAAAAGGTGTGCCAAGCACTGTTTTATTTCATCTCAGCAGCAACATTACTTCTAGAACAGTCAAAATAGAACAAATATTTATTCAGTTTTTGAAACATACACCAAAACAAAAAGATACTCAATGAAAACCCACAAGCTACGTAAGCCACACAGCAAGGAAATGATAGAACATTTTAAGTAAACTAACTGAAATGAGCTCTTAAGTGCAAGCTGATCCCATAAGCTCAAGGTTACAGGCAATGCCATAAATTGGAGCATATGCTATCTGTAAGTGAACAGTTCGAGTTAATGTGCAGTTTAACCACAGTAATATTCCAAAAATTGGTTCAAATTAACAGTGATATTTCAGTAATTTGGAGGTGAAGTTTTTATATTTCAATTTGTTGTATAAAAATACAAATAATTTGTAGATTAAAGCATAGTGCTTTCATACCTGCCAGTGATATAGCCCAATAAATTTATTCAAACTATTAAAGTGGAGATTTTATGCATCCCAACTGTGAAGGGGAAAGCCATCAATATATACAAGTGAAATAATCAATGCCATGCACCTGAATGATTCTAAATGGAGGTCGACAGGTGACACCTGTTTAGATTAACCCTTCAGCAAATCTTAAGGGTCATTAAGTGTACTACTGATAAAGTTCGAAAACAGTCAAGTTCAAGATGCCCAGATAACAAATATGAAAAAGTTACTGTGCTGAATGAAATGATAAAAATATCCTCCCTAGAATAACCTGAAAAGTATATTCTATTCCTTTCAAGACTAACCAAGAACTAGCTTGCTTAAATGCATGAAAAAGTTGTGATTTCATTTATGTCTGTGCAACAACTGCCAGATAATTCATCTAACATGGCAGACAAAGGAAAAAAGTCTTAAAATATCAATTTAAATAGATCTGGTTTGAAAATAAAGGGGGGGGAAAGTCTATTTCATATCTTATTTTCCATTTGTCCTCATTTTCTCACTTAAACCTGACATCTCATGAGACAGACACACAGCTTTTATTATGAGAATCAAGTGTAACAAGGAAAACAATAGTACAGTATCATGAGCAAGAGCTTCCCAAACAAAACTATTTTCCATCCAGGAAAGTGACAGTTAATGGTGGTTTTTGGAAGATTGCATAGTTCACATAGGATACTATCAATTTTTTTTTCTCAACAGACTTCCCCATCAAGGAAATTCAGATCTAAATTGCTACAAAAAGTGATATCCTCAAATATCCACCCGAATACAAATTGTGCCTGAGGGAAAAGTAATAGAAAACAAAAACTGCAGCTCAAGGATTAATGACCAGCAGCATCCTACTGAAATGAAAAACCACCAAGACGCGAAAGTTAATACAGCTATACCCATAGAGTCAAAATCTACCATTTAGCACAGCAGATGCATCAAGTGTTTTCAAAGTATATTCCATTATTCATTTGCTTTCAAAATGACAAATGCTACATTTATCCAGGCTTTCACTGTGCATGTATGGAAAAATCAGTCTGAAATACAAAATAAATCATGCTTACACTTTTTCAGAAGTTCAAAACCAGTTTTGTAGCTTTTAATTATTTTATGTATTTTCTCAATGCATCTTACTGTAGAATAACTAAAAACATATCCATAGCTAAATACAAAGGATTAATCATAGTATCTTTTTTCCAGTAATAAAGTATTCCAAATGGTATTTGTGTATATGAAATTTCATAACAAGGAAAAAAGCTTTATCACTGAGAGAGTACAAGATATAATGAAAGTTATACGGACAACTGATGGACGAATAAAGAATACTTGTATCTTCTCTTCCATTACTTATTTTCTCAAAGATAACCCAGCTATTCAGTGTTAAAAGTAACACTTTAAAATGTTAAAAACTGACATTTCACATCAACTTTCTGGATACCCTAATTCTCAGTGATAGGACAGATGAAGACAGGATGTAGTGCCTACATGAGCATACACCCTTCAACGCATTCTTAAAAAACAGTGCTAATGTAGGTGCAGTAAGAGTTCGTTAAAAAAGGGTTGCTTATTCAAGGATAAACATGAAGTATCAGTAGCCTGGAACAGAACTAATGCCAAATCTGCTTAGCTTGGTTACAATTTTGTGAAAATATGTAGTGCATACACATTTCTCAAAGTGTTCTATTGCTTTATAAATCAAAACAGATTTATAGAAGGTTCTGCTAGAATACTGATGAACATAAAATGAACATTATTTTGTGGCTCATTTCTTGATACTGAAGTATTTGCCACAAAGAAAAAGACTTTCTTTAAAATGACCCCATTAAAATGTAAGCTATTTTCCAGGTATCAGTAAACAAATGCGGTCATGCCAGTTCAAGTTAGTCGTTTCTGCAGATCTCCAAGACCTTTTTCACTACAGACCTAATAGCTGCAGTTTATTATTCCTTCAAACACAATCATGTTATTTTTTGGAGTTAGAAATCAATCAATTCATCTCTGAGATGACAAATAGTTTGCCTACATTATTTCTGCAATAATGGTGATAACCCATTAAAAGCAGGCCCTTCTGTACAGAAGACAGTTTTTGTTTCCAGCAAATAACAATGCAGCTGAAAGTCACATTCCCCCCCTCTTTTCCTTCCATGGGCAACAGCTTTCCCTTATTACTTGTATTCACTAATGTTTTCGTATGAGCCACTTTGTTTTGCTGACAAGTATGTCCCCTCCCCTAATGAAAAGCTGTGCAATCTATTGTTCACTCAAGCCATTTTATTTCTAACCACGACAAAATACCTACTTTATATCATGGTCTACTGCATGACTAATGAGAACACAACATTTGAGCTGTACATCTGTATTCTTAGAAGCCTCAAATTAGCCCCATTTTTAAAATGACAATAATCTTATTTGCATAATTTCTCTGCTGCTGAATGATAACATGCTCAAGTAAATTTAAATGGTTTAAATTATAGACTTCTATAGATCATTAAAACTATTAGAGATCAAGCTAGCCCATTCTTGATCAAAAATTACAACATAGAGATCCTTAGTATGGCTTGAATACAGTACCAAATAATATGATGTAATTGTTTCAAATTTGCTCTCTTCTATTGCTTTGCAGTTTTGTGTTCTCCATTATTCTATCTGTTGTAATGATGAATGTTCTATATCTGGTAGCTGATACTAAAAAACTATTAAGGCATTTTTGCTTTAGTAAAATCTGTTGTAGGCTTTCACAATCAGCTTTAGCAATTAGAGTCTGGTATCACAGTTTGAAGGTGTAGTAACTTCTTTTGAAAAAAAGTTATGCCTATGAAGAACATCACTGAAATTGATATTTAAGTTAAATAACTCAAATGCTTTTATTCAGACGTTTACATCCTTTAAAAAAAAAAAACTGAGTGCTTTCCTAGTCAACAAATTTGCAAACATAAAAGTTAATTTTTTGGTTGAATTAGAGCATCTTAGAGTATCTGTTGTAAGCCATTGGTGTTCCTACATTTTCTTTGTGTGGTAGTTTTGGCCCTGGCTAGAGGCCAAGTACCCACCAAGCCGCTTGCTCACTCCCCCCTTCAGCTGAAAAGGGGAGAAAAAAATATATATATTGGGAGGCTTAGGACGTGAGATAAGGACAGAGGGATCACTCTCCAGTTAGTGCAATGGGCAAAACAGACTCAGCACAGAACAAAGGAAAGTGATTCATTACTACTTACTACAGCTAATAACACCCAGTGAAGTGGAACGAGACAAGAAGCAAACTTAAAACTCATCACGATTTTACTCCCTTCTTCCCACCCCAACATGGCACGGGGAGGGGCAGGGAATGGGCAGTGGGGTTCCGGCGATCCCTCACAAGCTGCTTTTCTTCCCCAGATCTAAACACTTCTACTTCCCCCCACCCCTCGCCTCTTCGCACTCTTGATTTTAATCATAGATTTGCTCCCTTTTTGCCTCCCCTCGCAGCACAGGGAGGGGCAGGGAATGGGGAGTGGGGGGTTTCAGTCCATTCCTCCCGACTTGTCTTCCATCTCAGCTGGGGGGGGAGGTGGGGGGGCATTCCACACACACACCCCCTTCACCTGCGGCGCCGTGGGGTACCACCCACGCGAGAGTCGTGTCCACGAACTTCTANTCCCCCGCAAAGTCACAAGTCCCCTGGCAAACCTGCTGAGGCATGGATCAATCTCTTCTCAGGGCATAGATGTCTCTGCTCCCCGTCCTCATCCATGGGCTTCGGGGGGACACCCGTTTCACCATGGTCTTCACCACAAGCTGCAGGGGAAACTCTCTTTTCGCATTCTTCACGGCCCCGCTCCTGCAGGCCTGGCCTTGGTGTCTGTGCAGCTTGTTACATCTTCTCACTCCCGCTCCGGTGGCAAAGTGCGCCTGCCAGCAGTTTTTTTCTCCTATATGTGATTCACAGAGGCGCTATGACCAGCTCTGGTTGGCTCAGACTCCAATTTGGCCTTGAACTGACCAATGTTTTCAAAATATGGAGCTTGCAGAAAGCTGTAACTGTGTCTTACAAAAGTCCCTGAAGCAGCACAGCTACACAAAACTGTAACGCTTTGTTATACATATTTATCTCCATATTAACCATACACATATATTTTTTCCTTTAAAATTTCTGCTTTCCCCATCCTATGTGTCTCACAGGTCCCCAATCCCTGCACTCCCAAGAAAGGTCACATGGGGCCATGCAACCCTCTGATATGCTTTCTTCTTCCTCCTCCCTCAACACCAGCACTGCTCATAACTGTCCCCATCTTTACCTGCTCAACACCCACCTCCATCCTTTACCTTCCCTCCCTTCAGAGCACTTCCATAGAGAGAAACAGGAATTCCTCCTCAGAAGACCTGCAGTGATCCCTCATCCTCTTCTGACCAAGAGCTCCTAAAAAAAAGGAGGCTAAATTAAGGCCACCCCAAACTGCAAGGTTGTTCCTGCTCCCTCACCTCATAGTCACTGAGGTAACGAATATTCACCCCCTAAACTTTTCCCTTAGGAATCCCAGGAAAACAAATATATAAAGAGATAAATATTTGGCAGCCAGCACACAGGGGACACAATAGAGAGCGGGAGCTTTAGCATACCGCTTCGACGGGACCGCCGCAGCCTTCTCTGCCGAAAGGCGCGCAGCGAGCAGGCGCGAGGATGGCAGCCCTTGCTGTTTTCAGGCGACAACGACTGGAAGGGCCGTCCCTCCTTCTCCCCTCAGGTGAGAGCCTCCATGAGGAGGGCTCTCTGCCTCAGGCGGGCACGGCAGGGGCGGTGACTTTTTCCCTCTCACCACAACTGGTAAAGTAGCTTTTCTGAGAGAGCTGCTGGGAACGTCGCACAGCTCAGCACCAAGCAAAGAAGCTTCGTCCTTTCAGGTACTTCCCTCGCGTTTGCAGAAACCAGGCTTCCAAAAGTGGAGGATGGCTAGCGCGAGGCGCGGTTAGTCCTCACACGTTCCAGCCCATCTTGGGCGGGGCCCAGGTGACTGATGAGGGAGGGACACACCAGCTCCCATTAGTCGCTCATTTTTTCTAAGTGCAGCAGCACATTTGGTGGGCATTTTCTTTGGGCACATTCTGGTCATCTGTTGATTGCCAGGTTGAACAGGAGTTACGGCATGTCTGGAGGTTGTTCTCCATGGTGGGGTGGCAGTTGCTCCTGCTTCCCTAGCTGAAGCAATTGCAGTGGCTTTGGGAAGAGCAGCCTGAAAGAACTTTCTTGTAGGTTCTGTGTATGTGCAGTTGTGTGCTCAATGTCAGTCAGATAATCAAACACAGAAATTACTAATTATGTATGCAGGGTGCTCTTTGTGTTTTAATTGAATAGGATGTATGGGATATATATACACACTATCACAGGGATGGAAAATTTAAAAGCTGAAAACTGATGTAGCAGACAAATGGATTTGAGCCTTCTGAATAAATCTGAACCAGTGTTAGGAGGGCTTCCAAAGGCTTTTCCAGGACTAATTTTGGGGTTCTATTTCCTGATACTTTAATTAATCTTGTGTGAGCTGTAAATGTCAGCACACAGTTTTACAGCATCTTTGCTTTTGGGAAGTGTTGGGAAGTTGAAGGAATTTCTAAGAGGGTTAGAAATTTCTAACTTCCTTTTCTCTTTCTGTTTACCAGGTCTAAATATATAGCAAAATACAGCTGTCTGAAATTACTTCAGTGATCTTAGTTGAATTCTTAATTTCTAAACCCTGTTTCTCTTCCATGCTGTCACTCACTTCTTTGTTTATACTCCAAGTTGAGATACAGGTGATTTCAGTGATACATGGTTGTTCAAACTCTATATCCTCTTACCTTTAGTTATAATGCCTTCAGGCTGGAGTTGCCTTTCTGATATTGCTGTAACCTATATTTTGTCTACTGCAGAAATATGAATAATACTTTTTTCCTGTCATATTTGGAACCTTTGCTAGCCAGACTACTGCATAAGAAGCAATATTTAAAGTTGTATCATCTTCTCCGGCTGTGTAATACCAGAATTACGAGAACTTAAGGAACAATGGCTAATAATGAACTGACTTGTTGAATGAAAACTGTATGCAAGTCTCAGTGATAAAACTTTCCAGTCATTTTGTCAAAGGCATTTGACTCCTTTGTATTTCTTTGTATTGACTATAGATTTCAAAATTTACCTAATGTTCCTTTGAATTCTTTTTTGTGCGTGTGTGCAGAATCCACGAAGCCCTAAATTTTCTGTATTGGTATAGTAGTAATGTTAGTATATGAACTATTGATGATAAACTGTTAAGCAGTTGACGTTATGTATTGTCCTTCCAAAACCAACCGACCAAAAACCCTGGAAGTATGAGCCAATTTACTTTCATCTGATTTTAGGGTTTGGGGTTTTTTTTGTTTTGTTTTGTTTTTTTCAAGGGTATAAACAGATACTAAAAAATAATAAATGTTTGATTGTCTGGAAATATACTAATATTAAAGATGGCACATTCTTCTTTAGAAGATTTAAAGTAAAATCCATTGCTTCTGTGTTGTGGGCAGATAATGTCCATTTTCCTTTGCACACATGTGCACAGGGAGGGAAAAAAAGTTTTCTTAAGAGATGTATATTACTTGGTAATAAATACCCTGATTTAAGAATTTTACAAAGTGTGGTGCAGTAAAATGACCAAATTAATCTTCAAAAACTATTTTCTTTCAATCTAAAGGATGTTAGTGATACTGTTTTGGACTTTAGCCACAGGATTTTCGTTCACCTAGTTGATTATTTGATTGCTCATTTTGCTTTTTTAAGTTGCAAAAATAAGGGAGGAAATAAACCAGCATCTTCTAAAGAGATCTTCATAAGTTCTTACATTGTGATGTGTTTATAAGAGGAATATAGTAATTTTAGCCAGGCCATCTAAGTTCTCTACATTCAGACATGATACAACTATACCTCCTAAGAAGTAGTGGATGCAACTCAAAGCCCATTTCAGTCAGGAAAAACCTCCCGTTAACTGCAAAGCTTACTGATAGATGCATTATGTATATAACATTAGTCAGATTTCATGCTAATGCTAATAGTAGAGTAGCTAAAGTGATATATCAATATATCAGTAAATTATCCTAATGTGTGTAGTATTAAGTTTTAACTGTATCATAAAATCTAATCTAATCTTTGTGGGGACAGGACAAGGGGCAATGGCCACAAGTTGGAGCCCAGGAAGTTCCGCACCAACATGTGGAAGAACTTTTTCACAGTGAGGGTGACAGAACAGTGGAATAGGCTGCCCAGGGAGGTGGTGGAGTCTCCTTCTCTGGAGATATTCAAGACTCATCTATCTGTGTAATATGGGATAGGGAGCCTGCTTTGGCAGAGGGGTTGGACCCGATGATCTCTCAAGGTCCCTTTCAACCCCTATGATTCTGTGATTCTGTGATACTGTGATTCTGTGATTCTTATTTCAGATTTGTGTGTTTGCCACACAACCAAAGGATTTAATTTCTTTACTTTGAAGTAAGAATATCAGGAATGCAAATTAAATTGTGAAAGAAATGTCTGAGAAAATTATGATGAGGCAACCTTCCATCATTTAAGCATTCATGCTCTATAATCTCTATTGTGGTTTTGACCTTTTGCTTTTCTGGACTGTATCATGCGCTTACATTCTGTCCATAATAGTATCATGATGGTATGCTCTTGCATAGCCCCTCCATGAGTTTTATTTGTAATATGAGGATGATGGGTTAAGCTGAGACAATAATATCAAGAAAGAAGGTTTGCACTGTGTTGGGGTATGGTCATTGTTTTGGGTGTTCCACCTAAAAACATCATACTCAGCAGTCACTTTGTATTGTTTCTCAGAGTGACACCATCGCAATAATCTCCAGACTTAAAAACTACTTTCTTTTTAACCCTTTCCTGATGCCCCACACCCCACCAAAAGGTAGTGAAGTATACTTCACAAAATTGCTGCAATATGAGGGCAGTTGATGAAGCTACCGAGAAATTGTGGTTGATACTTGATGCTCTTTGAGCTCTTGAGGCAGCTAAACTAGGTGGTTGTTAAGTGGATGTATGCATTTAAGTTGTTTGACAGGTCCCCTTTATTTTTGTTCTGTAAATGTAGTAACTTGATAACTACCAGAATGCAGGTGTGTGTGAAAAGGAAAAGTACAGAGATATGTATTTTATGCATAAAGACTGACTTGTGTATCTAGAGCACTATTACACATGGTTTCTTTTGTACCTGAATCGATCTGTAATATATATGCAGTATTCTGTAACGCATATAGTACATCAGTAAAGTAGTGCTTCAAAGTTCCACATACCAAGAAATGGAATGAGCATGAAGGAGTACTCATTGTATTATGAATGACCACATTGGTGACAGGAAAGGACTCTGAATGTAGTACTGTTTTTAGGATGTTACTAGTAGCTAAGCTAATATCTTTCCAGCTGATACTAGAATCATGCAATTATGTGGTAGGATATCTATTGGGTTTAATAAAATCTGATAAAGTTAGTGTAGTTTAGCATTTTAGCAGCTGAGTGCCAATTCTGTTCATCTTGTAAGTCTTGTATTAGGGTATATTGGTAAGAGCCTAGTTAGACTGAATAAAATTTCCCATTCTTGTGAAGTATGAATGCCATTTGATATGGGGTTGCATCTATCACTAGGGAGAAAAATAATTTCAGGAAAGCTCTCTATTGCATAGGTTAGAGGACAGCTAATACAAGCCTTCACTAGCTAGTCCTTTTTTGCAATGTATTTCCACCCTCTATAAATAATGTCATTTCAGGGGAAGCAGAAGGCATCTGGGGCCAGGTTTTACTTACTGGCTGGTCTTTTACTCAATATTATAAACTTCTTCTACAAAGGCAATTTTGATGCTGCCAGAAATATAAGGTGAATATAAGTGAAACATTCCTTACTACTTTTACAGATTTTTAGAATACTGTGATGTAAAATTTTCAAAATTAGTGTGAGAAACTAAATATCTGTAAGGGTCTGGGTAATAGAAGTCTGCATTGCTGTTGGAAATGGTACTTCTACATATAATTCCTACTGGATTTTTTTCCTCAAGGATCTTTGCCTAGTTAGCTTTCAACATTTTGAAAATAGTCTTCTGTCATCCCAGCTATTCTTTGCTGTTTTTAAACTGCAGGCAAATTTGCATTTGGGGATTGAGCTTCTTGGTTAGAGGTTTTTCCCTTTCTATTGTCACACAAATAGTTCTGTTTGGTTGCTTTAGTCTATGCAATTTATTGAAGCTTTGTCATGAAAGCTGTACTAAGATTAGAGCAAGGTAAAACTCAGAAAGGTTGATGCTTCCAGGTCACGGGTAGCAAATTATGCTGGTCATTTCATACGTGGGAGCATTATGCCAAGAACAGCTAAATCACCAGGGAAGGATGCCAAAAGCAGTTTACTCTATTTTAGATGTTGATATCAAAAACATCTTTGCAAACCAAGTGTTGTAACATCCATTTGTTAAACTCCTCTGCTAATATATTCTACCAAAACAATCAGCGTAGATCGTGCTTTTTAGGTGTTCAAAGAGATTTTTGGAGAACATTGCCATACAAAAAAAATGTTAGTATCAAATATTTCAGTAGCAACAGGGGGCCATAGGAATAAGATCAAAGATTTCTTTTTGATGCAATGAGACTAAAGTTAGGATTTTATGGTTCATGCCAAGAATAAGAAAAGCATGGCAGGAACTAAACATGAAAAGCTGATCTCTGTGGTCTGACTGCAACTTTAAATGAAACGTACTGAGATACATCACTGAGCTGTATTGCAAAAGGATAGATGGACAACAAGGCCATGAAACTTTTATCATGTGTATGAAGTTAAAAGATATATTCTTTGTCACGTTGTTTCTCCCTGTGAGTCCTACCAAATGCTCTTACATTGACACATTCAGAATATCAAACATTTTAAAATATTATGGATATGTGCCAATGTAGCTGAGAATTGCAGAGAAAGGCATTCACTTGCCATTTTTTAAAAATGGTCTTGTCTTTAACTTAATTTTTGAAATGTTTGGCTTTGCTCTAGTTTCCTTTTTTAAAAATTTTGTGATACCTACTTGTTACTTCATTTGTTTTCTGCCCTGTGTTCTATTTAACCCTGTTTTCCTTTGTTTGGTTCTTTTCTCTTTATTATTCTTTAAGATTAGCCCAAGTGATTGAATTTCATGCCAGTCTACTTTTAATGCAGTGGTTTAACACACAGC
>VZTU01011293.1:0-27493 GCA_013400835.1 Zapornia atra
GGGTGGTTGGTTTTTTTTAAATTGCTGAGGAAAAGGTTTTCTACATAAGCTTTGTTGACCTCCTTGCCAGCATTCTCAGCATTTTTAAGATTTTTTTATTTATCTCCTTAAAAGATGATACAAAACTTCATGTTTGAGAATTTATTAGGTTTTTCTATCAAGAGCGAGCCTGGAATAGTTTCCAATAAGAACATGCAGACACATGGAAGGTTTTCTATGCTAAATTTTCTGTTGTGATTAAGGGTCAGGCTTATTTTCAGACACATTAATCAACAAAACTAAAGCATCTTAAACAGAATCACTATCCTCTTTTTATATTATGTGATCTTTTCCTAAAAGATACAAGGGTGGAGGTGGGGGAGTCAGGAGAATTTTTTTCCCCAAGGACTTCCTCACTTTATAAATCAAATAATGATTTTTTGAGACTTATGAACTTTTATTCTTAAGAAAACAACTTTCCTGTAAGACTGTTACTACAGAATATTTTACTACCAAACATACAAGTAGATAGATATTTCCTGTTAATACAATTAAATTTTCTCTAACTTTGTTTTATCAGATGCAAATAGGATTTTATCAAGTAATGGCAAGTTTAAGAAAAGTTAATTTATCCAAACATTTTCACTTCTCTAAGGGAAGTATATTGATTAGATTTTTGTTCTTGGAGACCCATTGTTGCTCCAGTTGCAGAGAAACAGACACTGTAGGACACTATTGCAGATGAGTACTGGGGAATTTTTCAGTTGTTCTGTTTGCTAACCAGTTAATGACAGGATGTAATAGCCTCGAGACAGGGTCAGTGTAAGGCCATTCCTATGGAGACAGCCACATAAGAAACTGTGTCTTAAAAAAATAGTTTATTGTTCAAAATATAATTAAGGGCAAGTCTTCCAGTTACTTCAGACTGTAGGAGAATTTAGTGGTATAACTGTGACCCAGTTCAAATTAGATGTGTGCTAGCTACCCTGCTACTCCTCCATCACTACTACATAGAATAAAGGTAACCGATGGCAGACCACAGATCTAAAGGATCTTGGAAAAAACAAGAGTATAGCAACAATACCTTTAGTTGATTGAAGATGTAAGGAGGACTCAAGGCAATATTCAGCAGGTTCACTTGCCATTATCAGTAGCAGTAAAGATGATCAAAGAGATCAACACAAGATAGCCTAACATTCAGCACATTCATGGAAACCAGCAGCTTTGAAAGTGCACTTTATAGCAGCTAATTGACTCTATAGAGCTACAGCATTAAGAAAACTTCAGGGAGATTCACAAAGCACCCACCAGTAATTTATGCAGCATGTTAGGGGAACAGATAGGCAGACTAGGGAAAAAGCAATAGCTAAGAGACATTTAAAAAAATCTATCATTTTTGTCACTCAGGTAAGAGAACTAGGAAGTTGTGGCACATACCTTAAAAGGTTTTCAGCACCAGCTCTCATTCTTACTGCTTTTAAGATCTGTTGGTTGAGGACAGCTCTTTGATTTTGCAGTTTGCTTCGACCAGTCTCAGCAAGAGGATTACATCCCTAGAATTTAGGAAACAAATTTCTCTGTTGCTGTTGGAAGACACTGAAAAGGGACTGAGTTTGAATGAACTTTAATGGCTTGGGCTCTATATGAATACAAATTAACTACATTAACATCAATAACGAGTGACTGACAGTGTGTCTTAGACTCTGGTTATGGTAACCAAAGTATTAACACCCAAGCAGAACTTTTTTTAAAATTAAAGTTTAGGTACATGTGTGAGCCAGTCTGTTCTCCCCTAAAAACTTTCTGAAGCTATTTTCCCATTACAACCAAAATTTACTGAGTGTCACTAAGTTTCTACAGGCTTCAATAAAAGCAATTATCTGTCAAGTCTTTTGCTTAACCTTTGCAAAATATCAGAGTGCCATACTGGGGTGTATGCAGCTGTACAACTTACCAAAACTAGGCTTTCTGTGATGGCACCATTGCTCACACTTCTAAGAGCCTTCATAAGGATCAGTGCTCATGTTCCTTCTGATGCTCAGTACAATTCAGCACAATTCCTAGTCCTTGTCCCCTAGGTTCTTGCCTTTACACCTCAAACTTGGTTTTGGCACACTACTACTCATCGGCACAGCTCTTCTTTACACCCAGGAAACACTCTGGAATCTTTAGGTCTCCCCTGCCCTAACGTACCAGCACCTTTGCATACCACACCAAAAACATGAGTAAGTTTTGTAAGTTATTTTGTCTGTATATGATCACGGCGCCAGGTGCAGCAATTTACCTGCCCATTAGTTTTTCTTGTTACCTGTTGGCCAAGATTTACTGATAGCTCAGTGTCAAGCAAGATATGATAAGATAGAATATAGAATAATACAGCTTCACAGGGTTAGGTGATGATTGTACATTCAGATACTAATCAAATTAAGCCCTTACAAAGTAAAGCACAAAATCCAGAATTCACAAGACTGCCCCTGTGTACATGCATACCTTACACAAGCATAAAACTCAAACTACTGCAACCTGTGTTTGAGCAGGACTGAGCCATTGTATTCTGGTGAGTGCTGATAAGCTAACTGTTATACATGAATAGGACTGCATGGGTGGGGTTTTTTTTTTGTTTTTAAGAAACACAGTATTAACACCTTATTTAAATAGAAGTTCCACTTATTCTTTGCCCTTCCCCACCCTCTTTTTAAAGCATCAAATGTCTTTGGATATCAATACTCATTTATAGGCAACCAGCACATTCCCACAGCCTTAACTACTGGTTTGAAGCAAATGAGAGCACTCTGTTTTAAGGTTTACCCTTAAATAAAGCATGTCCTCTTGAGTGGCCTTGCTGAGTATTATTACAAAGCTTATCAGGATCCTACTGGATTGTGCATTACACTAGAAGGAAGATCAGATGCGTCCAATACAAGTCTTCCCTTGTACCCCAGGACTAAATTATGCACTATTTTGGACCATTTACTTCAAGCATCCTTCCTAAACATATCCTTGCCTTGCCCGTTTTCATTTTCTCTGTTAAGCTGAAGCTTCTTTCCAGCACTCCCTACCCTTCCTGCATGCCAAACAAGTTTCATGACATCATTCAAATACTTCTTTACAGCTCTGCTACTGGGAATTTTTTCAGGCAGATTAACTGCCTGCTTCCCAAGACCACATAGCTCAGTAGAAGGGTTGTGTTTATTTCAGTGGACCTTTGATCAAGCTCCAGCCCCAAAATCAAACAAGCTCCCATTGAGAAATGAGAGCAAAACTGCAGTGATCTTAAACTGCAGAGAGAAAAAGTGGCGAAGATGTTTCCTGGCATTTCAGGACCAAGCACTGATGTCTGTATAAAGCTCTAATGCAGGAACAGCCCTGGTGCCTAATAGGACAGGGCACGGACACACTGTACCTCCCATGTACCTGGAAAACGCTGTGCTGTGGTTTGGGGAAAGGCATCTTATTTTCAGGACAGGGTCACTTGCTACCAGTATATACCTCCCATCTACTTCAAGGCCTGCAAGGAACTCGTATCTTTTGGAAAGTGTTGCTTTTTACATCTCCTGCACAGGGGGTGGAGACACTCGACTAGTTGGTGTTCATTTGCAGGCTTAAACTCTTTATTGTGATCAGGCTGACAGAAAACTCATAGCTAGACATCTGTATAGAGGACAGTGAAAATAATCAGTATCTGCAAAAAGACATGGACAATACACAAATGGGAGAACACCACACCACCCCCCTTGTGTAAAAGTACAAAATCTATAAAGTTATTTAGCAGACAGGTCCAAGAAAGTGCTTACTTTGGTTTTCCTCCACGTAGAAGATCCCTTTCCCAGACAGTATTTGTACTCATTTAACATTTGGACAATCCCAAGAATGTTAATGTTCAGTTCATTACAATATCTGGCAGCCAAACTTCCCAGTGGTTTCCACACCTACTGTTTAATTTCTTGTCAACAGGATGCTAGATGCTTCATTTAATTACTGTTTATATCTTTGCCGAGCCAAGACAACTATGAGACCTAACTGAATTTTACCCTGGCTTATATACTATCAATAAAATTATTAATGAAATAGCAAAAAAAGATTGGTTGCAAACTAAAGAAGTTGCAAAAGTGAACAAGAATGGAACATGATTTAAGCTTTAACTGCATGCTTTATTCCTTTTGGGGAGGGAGGGCACAAGTAAACTGAGCAACTTTGCTGTGAAGACAATTCAAATGGTAAACTCAGCTGTCAGCTTTAGATTTTTTTCCCCTTTCAGAGCACAGCTGCACTTCATAAAGAAGCATTTAAAGTGCTTAAAAAGCTTTTATTGGTTCAGGAAATAATAATAATAGTAATAATAATACTAATAATGTTTAAAACAAAGTTACTTTATTTCTTCCTGCTTGGTTGAATAGTACTATTGTACTGCAGAATCAGGAAGCTGGTATGTTTTTTATCTATTATTATCAGAAGCAACACCTACACAAGAGTTATAGATTGTTGCCATGTTATTTATGTACCTAGCCAGGTAGCATCTTGAAAGGAGACACTGATATTATACAAATATCAGGCCTCCATGTTTGACAGCAATCCTCTGACTAATCAATGGGGTATATTGACAGATTCCAATGGGATTGCTGCCTATCTCTTTAGAACCAATGCCTCATCTTAAGTGGCAGAATATCCCACTGAATTTTATTTTCAAGTTTGTAAATATTATCACACACACGCTTATTTGGCAAACAGTTGCGTTATGAATGTCAGAGGGATGTCAGTGTGATGCTGTCTCTGACAGACCAGGCACAGCCAGCTCAACAGCTCAAGCAGGGTTAAGAGGCAGCTGACTGACTGTTCAGGACTTAGGTGGGATTTGGGGAAGATGTTATTCTGCAGATTGCAGGACAGCAAGGCAAGCCTGTAGTCAGGTACTTCAGGTTAATTGTGGATGGACGGTATTTTGACCCTGTACAAAACACCAGAGCGTATGTCCCATGTGAAAGAGACTTAAACTCCCCCAGTCTAAGTGGTATAGGGAGTTATATTTGAGGGTTTCCAAGTTTAGGCTCTAGGCCTTGAGAAACAACATGCCACAGAGGGGAGATAGCTGTCGAAAGTGTGGTGCTCAAACAAAGAAGCAGTTCTATTTAATTGGGATGCCAGGAAGTTCTTTCTTTAAGACAGAAGTATTTTTAACATCAGAAATCCAATTGTGATGGACACGTAAATCATGACTGTTTGCTAAACTATGAGTAATCACAGTGAGCATTTGAAATTAACATAAATATGATTTATGAAGTAGTGGTTTGAACTTTTAAGATGAGCCACACACTATCTGAAGGTGACACAGAGTTGAAACTGGGTGTGCCTTCTTACTTAAACTAAAGCATTCCTTTCCAGCCAGTGCAACTTGTGCTGCCTGTCAAGCCCAGTTGCTACGCAAATGGCCATATCCTCCAGATATTTAAACATTTATGTAATTTAACTTATGTTCTTAACTTCTTTGGCTGTAATAACAATTGTAAACCGCATGATTCACACAAGTATTTCTAGAACTGATCCTAAGGCCTGCTAAATTATTACTTTTATTTCCTTACCTTCTCCTATAGCTATAATTAAAGTTTCTCTTTGCATGTTTTTACTAGTTTGATTTTGACATTTTAGCTTTGTACTGCAAGTCTTTCAATAGTACAAGTTCTAAGTTTAAAAAAAAAAAAAAAAGGAGGGGAGAGAGGAGTATGGTCTGGTCTTCTAAAGCCTGGTCTACTCGTGCTATGAACATGTATTTTACAGTTCTAAGTACCTAGCACCAAAGGTCAATATGAAGGTTAAGAACTAATTACTATATTCAATTCCAAACACACGTTTTCTAGACAACATTCTATCTTGCCACACTGCTCACTAAGCAAAATGACAAGTACTATTTCATCTGAGATGCCCTCGTCTTGAATAACCAAGTTTCAGATGATCCTTAGTTTCACAGGAAGGCCTACTTTCAGTTTTAGGTTTTATGAGTGTCTATATGATGAGTGGACATGCATAACAGAGGGGGTGTGAATCATCACAATATTGTTTCTGTCCTTCCACCCAACTGCAAAGAGCACAAACAGGCAAATAAATATTCCTGTGCTAATGCTAATGTTGAGGTTGCCTGGCTACTAATGACTAAAAAGAACCACATGAGTTAAACCCCAGTGGAAGCACAAGTGTAGCAGGTTGGTAAACTGATACATTAACCACAGCTGAGGGGAAGCCCTGCAGAAGAAACCCCAAAAAGTTATGGGAGGGAAGGAGAGAGAGCGTAATTAGGGAAGTGCCGATTCATGAGCTGGTTACCATGCCTATTATCATTTTCAACCTGATGTTTCATTTATGGGAGTGATTGCATTCTGGTTTTAGCCTTTTCCCCTGAATGTGAGGACTAGGATATATTGGATGTCTTTCTGAATCATCAGCTTGGTCTCCGTGGTATCTAGCCTCACAGATGAAATCAAAGCTTTAGGAAAGGTAAGAGAAAAGAAAATAAGCACCTTCATTAAACTGGTTTAAATCTAAAAGATTTATTAAGCGAGCTGTCCCACTGCTCTGCCTCTATATAGCATGGCAGACTGCTATCCAAAACAACCAAAATGAAGACTGAAAGCTTAGTGCTGCTTGGAGAGGTACAGAAAGGGTAACCCTGGAAAATTAGCTATGGCTTTTTCTTATAATTTATTGTAACTCCCTGACTGAATGGGGAATTTGAAGAGTTATGGGCTGTGTTTTACAAAGCAGCAAGCTATGATGGAAGAGATAAAGATGACTTGATAGAGATATCTATCTCTTCCTTGCTCTGCTTCTACCACCAAAAAAGCCCCAAACCCCCACTAACAGAGAGCAGGTGTAGTCCCCACACAAGTGCTGGAACTGGATGAGTACTACTCTGTAAATATCCCAAGTTCTGTCCATTGACATGTGTTTGGGGATATGTATTTTTGAAAGCTTACCAGTCACATGGAGTGGTGTGTTATAACAAAAAAAGAAGAGGCAGATAACAGCTTGAAAATAAGAGCTGCTTCTCCCACAAGAATTCAGAAGTAACTAAAAAGAAACCCAGGAGGAGGTCTGAGAGGCCAAGCAATCTACAGAGATAGAGCAGGCTTAAGGAATAAACTTTCCCAGATGTAGGAGAAGCATCTGGCATAAGGAAAGCAGTACACAAGGACAAAGCTGCTTTAATTACTATCCATCTGTTGAAAAATCCTTTCTCTCTTAAATGCCTTGCTCTTTTAAAACAAATTGTTCTCTGGTCTTATCAGTAGTTTTGTCATTATTTTCTGCTGACCACAGACTCTTTCACAGGGAAGAAAGACTGGAAGCAGAACTTGGATGGACATGCAGGATACGCATGGTTGGTTCACAGGTTGCTGCCAGCAATAGTGAAAGAATGTGGAACTCCACACAGAGGAGGTCGAAGCATGAGGCTGACCGTCCGAGAGCATGTGCACCACCCAGGAGTACAGGTACAGTTTGCACTGGCAGTGTACCATGGAACATACTGAACTAAGCTATCTGCATGTGATGGGTGAGATAAACAAAACAGTAGCAGAACCAGTTTCCTGGTGCGTTATCTTGCCAGAAAGTAAAAAGTTCTAGACAGAAGCTCTATCTTCCTTTTGATGGAAAGGAAGGTGCTTCTTCCACTTTGCCATATGCTCTTCAGGACACCAGCAAGGATTTTTTGTTGCTGATGGTTTTCATTTTGTTTTTAAAACAAAAATCCTTCTTACAAGCTGAGTTGCAGCTAGTGAAATGGTTAAAGAGGGTTGTTTTGGAGGGGAAGATAGAAGGGGAAGGGAATAAAGCAACACAGTCAGTTGCATATACTCTGTGTGGCTGCACAGGTAATTTCCTCAAAACTAGGTATTAAAAACAATTCCAAGCCAGTTCAAAGCATCTTACAGGTTTAAGGAAAACTTAATTTTGTCTACATAAATGACAAACCTTTGCCATGGGAGAAAAGGAGATAATGGACAGAGACAGGGTAAGGGAATGAGGAAAAGGTCACTACAGAACAACTCTGACATCACTGGAAGGTAAGGGAGAGAGGGAGTCTGAGGAATTAATGGTGCAAGCAGACTGCAGTAGCTGTCACATCTCAGATTCATCTACCTGTGTCACAGTAAGTGTAACTTCCTAGTGTGGTAACAGAAGTCAAAGCAGGAAACAGGATCATGTACCTCTTCCCCGTTTCTGGTCATGGCCCTTTACACAGAACCTGTCATAGTTTTACAGGGCCTCCTCCCTACAGGGAAAAGAGCACACTAAGCAGGAATTAAGTACATCTGTCATTTGACGTATTGCATCTTGGGGATACTTCGGGGTGTTTTCTGGTATGATGAATTTAAGATTTCAAAAAGCATAATACACAAAAGGGGCAAAAAAGCCAGGTTGAGCCTGCCTCCTACAGTAATCTGTTTTATCAAAAGCAAAATACCAATAGCCTGAAACATAAGACACTGTATGAACTGCTCCATTTTCCTCAATTACAAAGTTTCATCATCTACAATATTCTTGAGAAGCATGGAAGGCAACCTCATTGTGGAAACCCTTTTGTGAGCAGGACTGATACAAAGCAAGTGTTTTCACCTTGCTCCACATCTTATAGAATAAAAAGGTCAATTTAGCATCCTTTAATCTTTTGATGAGGACTAGCCTTGGAAATTGATGTGATTCTGCACCAACAAAACTGGTAAATCAACCCTCAAATCCTTTCAGAAAAACAAAAGCAGTGTGATTTTAAAAAGAGGGGAAAGTGATACAAAGGAATTGGGGGGAGTTTATGGACACATATGAACAGCTCAATCACTAGTTGCAGGTACAGGAAATCACCTAGCATACCATTCAGATGAACATGTAAGACTGCGTACAAAGTGTCTTTTTAGGTTCCCAACTTGTATGTGTTCAAGATTCCAGGAGTGGGTTGTTTTGCTTGGGGTTGTTTTTTTTCCTCCCCCCCTTCTTCTAGAGCTACTGAGTCAGAATTAAAGCTCTGATCTTTGAGACCATTCCACTAATGCATAACAAGGAATACTGGTTTCCTGCTTACATCTAACATTTAGGGACAGAAGGCTTTGAGCACCCAGCCTGATCTGAAGTTTACAACTTCAATACAGACATTTAGGAGCCAGATGAACCTTTCAAAGATCTGAAAGAGCAGAGGAAAGAACGTTCTACTGCAACACTGACTTACCCAGAATTACTTAATATTAGATTCATATAAATTTTCTAATGCTTTAAGACATAAGTAGTTGAAAACTGGGAAAAATGCTTATGATTAGGTAAAAAATTGATATTATGGTATTTTCATATGAGAAAGACTTATTTCCCGTCCAGGAGATGGAGTTTACACTGACCTAATGCCATTTTAGTGAACTTAATCCTAACAAACAATTTAATTGAAAAGAAACTCAGTCCTTTAGCAAAACCAAGTGTAGAAGATCTACTGCTCTTACGACTTATGAAACATAACTTGGCTAACTTCAGTTAGTCCCTATCAGTAAACATGAATAGGTGGAAGAGTTGATTTGTCTAACTTGACAAGGTCATTAAAACTCAACTTTTTATACTAAAATGCCTCAAAGCTGCCTGTGAGCATCTCATACTATCGAAATGTGAAAACTAAGTAATTACAACTTTCCCACGCATTTCCTGCTACAGACTACTAGGACAGAAGTGTTTACTCACTAGATATTACAGTAGGATTACTCAAATGAAGAAACCAGACAAGATTTGGTCAGTTTGGTTTCGCGCTGTCTATATAGAGCAGTAGCGATTCCTTGCTGCATGGCTGGCACAGGTAAACCTTCACTTTCAGCTGCAAGCAGATCCCCTGCTAAAGGGAAATAGCGTTGCTTAGCTCCTGCGGGCTTATGAATTCGGTAAATACTGGGGGGGACACGACAAAAACCATACAGCCTTTAAAGAGGGCAAGGGAGCAAAGCCTGTGTGACCCCCTACCACGTAATCCAGGTGGTAGCTGAAACGTGTGCAGCAATAACCTGATGTATGAGGCGCTTTATTTTTCCCTATAAAGAGCTTATGGTCTCTACACGAAAATCCCATGTACCTGTACCCCTATTTGGAGCCCATCAACAAAAGTTACAGGTGGACCAAACCTAAACAGCGAGGGAAGGCTGAATCAAACCTTCCTGAAAACGGCACTTACTGCCCTTTACCTCCGGTGAAGTTCACAGAAGCCCACAGGGCTGCATTAGAGGCGATACTTAACTGTAATTACTGCTGTGCAGAAAGAATTCAGGTGCAGGCTGTGGCATAAGCCGCCCACTCAGTCTGATAAGTAATTAGGGCAGATGTTCATTAAAAACTTCCTACGGAGTCTGTTAACTTCACCGCCTTACTCCAGTAAACGCTCTTACAGGTACACAAGGCAATTTACTAGAGAGCGAGCGAGGGGACAGAGTGAGGAGCGAGAAGATAAAGAGTGCAGGGAAGAAAAAGAGAGAAGGTGGAATCCCGCTCGCTTTGTAGAGGTATGAGCGTTACAGGCCTACGAGGTGAAGCCCGGGCCAGCGGAGGGTTGGGCCAGCGGCGGATCGGCTGGTGCCGCCCGGGACCCCGCGGAGCGCCCCGTCCGCGCCGCCAGCGCAGCGCGTACCCCGCGGCCAAAGCCCTGCTCCTGCAGACCGTATCAGCCACGGCCGAGGTCCTCATCTCTCTCCCGCCCCCCGCTGCCGAGGGACGAAGCTCAGCATACTCTCCCACGAGAAAGCATCAGCCCGCGAGTGCCCCATGTAACCACGGGGGAGCTGCCCAGGGCACAGAGCCCACCGGGAACACTGCCCACCGCCACCACCGAGCCGGCAGCCGCGCCTCCCACCTTCCGAAAGTAGCCGTCCTCCGCCGGCTCCGCTGTCTGGCAGCCGCGGGGCGGCAGGGTGTCTGTCATCTCCGGACGGGCAAGCCAGCCGTCTCTCCGCCGGTTCTACGAGGTAAGGACTGCTGCGGGGAGCCGCGACCCTGCGGGAAATGTCGGCGCTGCCCCACGGCGCCGCCTCGCTCCACCTCTGGTGGAGGCGGGGAGGAGCTGCCCCGCCCCACAGCGGTGCCTCTCTGCCGCCCTGACGGGTGGCTCCGGCGATGTCTCAGCGGCGACCTTTGAGCTGCTTCCCGTGGACGCTCTAGGGCCGGGCAGCTCCTGGCAGGGCGGGTGTTTCCCCTCGTGCGGAGACAGGCGGCGGCTGTGACTGACTGGAAGCAGAGCTCGTTGCCCCGACGCCCGGTGTCGGCTCAGCCCGCTCCTCCCCGGCCCTCTGGCTGTGCTCCGCTGAAGCGGGCTGGCTACCCCGAAGGGACCGTTCGCCTCTTGCCTCTTCCACTCAGCCTCCCCTTGCCGCCGTGCCCGACGATGGCCCCCTCTTTCAGCACCGTAGAGCCGCTGCCAGCTTCCCCCGGGGCTTGCCTTGTCGGGGAGATAAGGTGTCCCGCGGGTGGCTGTTCTAGAGTGTGGCCCTTGTCCTCCGAAAGGGGTGCTCCCCAAACCCGGCGGTGTCCCTTGCAGCCGGGGAAATCACTGGGGCGGTGCCCAGGGCTCACACGACCATATCACGCTTCAGCGGTGGGCTTTGCCGTGGTGCAGGCCTGGCCTCGGCCCCTCTTTCTGGGGGAGAGCAGTAAGCCCGGAGAGCTGAAGGGGCTCTGTCCCTGGCCCCTGATAATGGCAGCATCTCGGTGAAAGGCAGAGCTGGCCCTGGCTCATGGAAACTGCTGTGGGATCAACCCCAGCGTTGCAAAAATCTACAGTGTTTGCACTGAAAGCCTTCTGTCTTTGAAATACTCTGTTGTGTAACCGGTTTCACAAATGTTGTTATTGGAAGCTCATGTAAGGAAATTGCCAATATTGGTTCCTATTACTAGCCAGGCTTACCTACAGGGTTATGTGGGCATTTAGCATTTAAAGATGCAATACAGGAAAATACTAAAATCACTTCACCAAACTTCTCTTTCCCCTTCCCTTCTTTTTTTGTCATCTTCCTTAAAAGTATGGTGTAGATGTGTCAGGAAAGAATCTGCAAAGACAGTTTCTTTATCAATGGAAAGATATCTTTGGAGTTACATCTTTTGCTGAAACTGTGTTTGAAAATGCTGGAGTCTCCACAGAGCTGGGGAGACCAGTCCAGTTAAACTGTCTACTGCCTGTTTTTTAAGGAGGAAGACTAGAGTCAGCAACTCAAAAAGTGGGATCCAAAGATCTGCTCCTGTCTTTTGAAGTCAGCTGAATTTTGCTCTTTCTGATTTTGTTTGCTCTTGACCCAGTACTTTGGGGTTTTTTTCAATAATTCTAAAGATTCTGAACAAACATATCCAGTTACATGTTAAATAGAAATGGGTAAAAGTGGGAAAGTTGTTTAACAATTTCTATTTAGAGGGTGTAAAAAGTTATTTTTTATGCTATTAGAAAATATATTTATCTGGCAAATTAAAAAGGATTTTATAATGTAAATCTTGCAAGATCAGTGTAAAACTCCAATGCAATACATATAGTTTAAGTTAATACAAATGAGCAAGAAATTAGTAATTTGCCAGCACAAGTGATGCTGATACAATCTGGCAATTAAAACAGTATCAATGTGACCACCTTGGCAGTTTGTACTGCTTTCATTGGCTTTGTTGAAAACTGGGCTCACTGAAAGGCTGCTACAGTTATTAGTCCACATAAAGTCCTAAGAGTCTGTAGCCAGGCTGAAGGGCCAGGCAGTTACCAACACAATGAGTGACAGTTATCGTGGCTATGTGTAAAATAAAAATTTGCAGAAGTTTCTGCACGCAGTAACAAAGATGATTGAAATGCAGCCTTTATTCATTGCTGATGGAGTCACTGAGTAAAACACAGTCAGCAGTGCTACACACAACAAATCCAATAGTCTGAGATGGCTCTTACAGGCCTCCTCCCCCAGCTTTAGCGTCCAGTGCTCCCACAACTGCCAGATTTGACCGTGCCTTTCCCACACTTGGACAAAATACTTCACTGTGACTGTGTTAGGGCTGATGTATTTCTTAAGTCACTGTAGATTTTGCCTGCACATGGTGAATATGCTTTTTTTGCAAAAGGGACACGTTGATTGTATGGTCTGAGTAGTTAGGGCTGAGCTGTGTGATGGCTGGGTAGGAGTGCTCTCTGACCCTGGAATGTAAATTGCAGCTTAGAACATTCCAAAACCTGATTTGCTCTCAAAAGAACCAACCGCCCTGCTCTTCTCACCAGCTGATTAAACATCTTGTCTCCAGTAGCTTTTCGGTTGCTATTAGAATTCCTAAAGAGGTGGGTTCATGCTGTACATTTTCTCAGTTTCTCACAATTATGTTAATTGTAAAGTTTTGCTTGCTGATTGGTAAAGATTGAGTAATAACAGGATAGGAATCCAGAACACATGCACTCAGAGAAAGGGGCATGTAGAGGCAGATGTTTGGTTGATATTTAATATTAGAAGAGAGCAAGTTCAGTGATCTGGTGCACTGGATGTGGCACTGTCTCTGAACTTGTATCCAGAGATCAGATTGTTCTGCCTAAGTACTGAAACTGAAAGCGGTAAATCTTATCTCTGCACCACATCTCTCTCTTTGTTTTACAGATCTGGGTGCTATCAGGCTTTGTGCATCTTGACAGATTAACCAGCTAGGTGACCTGAACAATGACCACCCAAAAACAAGCACAGAATGTCAGAGTTGTCGCAATTTTTGTCCCACAACAGCGAAGGTAAGGGAGATCAGAATTTAGATAGTCTTACTACAGCCACCCAGTAGTGCACGTGTACACATTATGTGCCATATTTCTATGATGTTTGTATTACTCCAATTGCTCAGTCAATCTTGACCTTATTCCCCTCTCCCATCTTAAAAAAAAAAAAAATCAATATATATGAAATTCCATCTTTATCCTTCTCTTTGGCCACTAGAAAATGGTCTCAGTTTGGGAAATTAATTTCCTGCTGGGACGTGTTCATGCACTGTTACCTACTGAGGACAGGAATCTAGTTTGATTTAGTAAGGACAAGTACTGTTCCCTGGAAAGGGAATGTTTTTCTGTGATTTTACAGACCTTGCAGCTACACAGTGGTGAAAGGTGCCTCAAATACAGCTTTTGGCCTAGATGGACAGAGACTTATCAGCATGGTTACATTTCTCCTGTTGCTGGTGGCTTTGAATATTAAACCTCTGTTCTGAGCTGGAAGACAAAAAAAAAAAAACCAAATTGTCACTAATCCTGGCAGCCTGTAGCTTTACAGTCAATGAATTCACTGCAGGAGATATCATCCTTTATTTCCAAACATTGTCGTTCTTAATGAGCAAGCCTCTGAGTTACCGAAGGGGAATTTTAGATGAGAATAGAGAAAAAGGGACAGGTTGATTTTTCTCCCCTAAACTCTTCCAGAAGATGTATTTCAGAGGGTAGAGAGAGATTGAGAATTCCAAAAAAATAAAGGCATGGGAGCACAGTAGCAACAATGATGTGACTCTGCTCTGAGGCCATTGTAAATTTACAAGATGTAGGAGATTTTCCAGTTAGAATTTTGAGAGTAAAGAATGGGAATGTGTTCTCATAAACAAAAGAAGTTCCTCTGCATTTTATGAGGGGTGAATTGAAAAGTGACCAGACAGGAACTGCAAGTAACAAGTGCCAGTAGTTTTCCTTACCAAGAAATTCACTAAACAATAACAAAATGGTATAAAAATGGTGCAGAAACCCAATATAAGGGCATTGGGTGGGAGTGATGATATTGGCCATAGGTGCAGCATTTCTCGGCTGCTTCTTCCAACTTAAGTGCGGGGCACGTGTTAACGGCAGGTTTATCTTCACTGAAAAAAAATCCCATTTGCTATCGAATAGCTAATAAGCTTTGCCTGTCCTGCTGTGAGCTAGTATCGGGAACAAGACATCGCGGTTTCAGTGGGAATTAAAATGTGTCAGACCAAACATGGGTAAAATCACCACCACTTTTCTTAGACAAGGCCTTGCCTTTAGATAAAAATCTGCATACTTAACTACAGTATTTCTTATCTCCTTTTTTGTTGTTGTTTTAAAAATTAAAATTAGCACTTTGTAGAAGCTAAAACAATACCTCAGGGTCTGTACTTCTAGTGTCTGTTTCTTCAACTGATACATAGCCATGTGTCCGCAGGGAGAATAATCAGAGTACTCCCACTGAATGCTAGATAAGGCAGAGGTGAAGTCAAGCCGTTTGTCTCTTTTTGCTGTGTTTCGAAGAATAAAAAGGTACTGTATTAATACTGTATTTTCATGCTCCCTGTACTTGTTCTCCCATTTCAACTTATTTTTAACACCCCTGTAAAAGAACGAATTTTCTGCGTCCTTCTTTTGTATATTGATTACGGTTCTTTTAGCCTAAAGTTCCAGTGACTCACATAACTTAAAACTCATAATCAAGAAGTTACACTGGTTCTAAAGGATATAGAAAAATATGTAGGAAGACCCTTTTATGATAATCTCGTGGATGCACCAATTAAAAAACAGATGTTGAAAATGTACCGGGAAACCAAACCCTGAAATCCATCTGGGTTAAGGGCTCACTTTCAGCCTTGTAATGGCAAGTATTTGAGCTTTCATTCAGAAATGTTGACCTTTTTTTCACCGACCAAATGACAGTAAAAATTTAAATGTAAGCTATCCAGCCCTACTGATATTTTAGTTTCATTACAATTATTAAAACATAATGACTGCCTTAATAGCTACAAATAGCAGTCGTCACTTGTTTCAACAACTGTAAACAGAAGATAGAGTTTAGCTTGGAGAAGGAAATACCACTGGGGTGCAAAAGTAATTCTAATCTGATAAAAGCCTTAAAAGGAAAAAAGTCAATATTTGATTACCTCAACTCTTTGAACGTAACAGACAAGACCCTCAAAAGATTTTCTGTTAACATTGTGCAAAAAAAGCCTGTTAAATCAAAGTTACATAAAATTGACTATTCAGAAACAATTATTTCCTAAACAAAGAGCGGCAGGAACTGTGCTAACAACTCATTTTGACACTGTATGTTCTAGCTAACTGCTTCCTAATGAGCAATGAGAAAAGATAATACATGTAGAAAAATGTCTCTGGCTCCTACTATATTGTTTTTAAGCGATCTAAATTAAACAAGAGTACTCCCTATTTGCATGGAACCCTGTAAATATTTCCTCTGGAAACCTGAAACCACATGAAACTCGGGTAGTTTCACTGTGAAGGAAACCAGCTCTGTGTATACAGAGACAAATACGGGATTAGAGAACCCGCCACTAGCCGGGCAGAACGGCAGCAACTGCTCAAGGCTGCGTGGTGATTTATTTGCAAGGATATTGAGAAACCGGTGAAACTTGCTCACGAAAGTTGTGGATGGATAGAATCTAACTCCAGCACACAGTCGGGTGGATTTTGTTGGGGTTTGCTGTGGTTTGGTTTTTATAGTATCTTGTGTTGAGTTGCAAGCCCGAGAAATCGCATTGATCAGCATCAACGGGGAAGTTTCTCCTGGGTAACACTGTGGGAAGCTGCGATTTAAAAAAAAAGTAACTTTTTTCTCAATAAAAATGCAAATTTTGAACATTTGGGTGTTGCTGGCGAATACTTACTGGGTCCTTACGTGGTCTGTGTATTAAATACCAGAAGTAAGAGCTTCCCTCCTGATACGAGACTCCCCAGGGGGCGCAGAGGTACTAAAAGCCCTGAGGGCTTCTACTAAGGGTTGGAGCGCCGAGACTTCGGCACTGATTGCTGCGCGCGTTTTTAACAGCTTTTAAAGGGCCGTGGCTAACCCAATTTTCCCATGTATCCGCTAAGGCCTGTAATTCAGTTAAATCCGCACCTCCCTTGTTCGTGCTGGTTCAGGGCACTTTACCCCCGTTGGTTACCGAGCGCCGGCCTTTCCCAGCGCTGCAGAAGGCGTCGCGGAGCGTTCCGGGCAGGCCCCGGGCTCGGAGCAGCGCTTCCCACGCTGCTCCGGAGTTCTGCGGCCGAAGGGGCAGGCCGGAACGCGCTGGCTCGTCTAACCCCTTCACTCGAGGCCGGGTGCGTCGGACTGACCCCGCGCGGCCAGAGCGGGCTGCGGGCTCCGGTCGCCGCCGCGCTTTGCCGCCGCTCCCCGCGGGATGTGCCCCCTACCCCGGGGACCGAACGGGCTCCTGACGCCGCGGAAGCCCGCGAGGGGGCGCCGGGGTACGCGGCGGCGCCCCGCCTCCCTTACGTGAGGAGCTTTGTCCTACCCGAGCCACCATCACGGCAAGATGGCGGCGGCGGAGTCTAGTGACAGCGATGAGGAGGATCTGGTGAGCTATGGGACCGCGCTGCAGCCCCTGCAGGAGGGTAAGGGAGCCCGGCGAGCTTGTCTGCCTCTCCTCGGTATTCCGTCGTGTGTTGTGGTGGGCGCCGGGAGCAGCGCGGGCCGGGAGACAGCCCGGCGTGGGGCGCCAGTTTGTCTCGGAGGGCCTGCCCGGTCCGGGGCTGCTGTCCGTCTCCGTACGGCCTTGGCTTTGGGAAAGCTGCGGTGTGCGGGCTTAGCGCAGACCTGCCTCCTGCTTCCCCTGCTCCCTAGGGCCGTGGGGCGCTGCCTTGGCGGCCGTGCTGGCCTGCGAGAGGGCAGCCGGCACCGGTTCTGGGCTAGGGGCCACGGGGTACAGTGGCCTGGGGACGGGAGGTAGGCTTCCCGCAACAGGCGTGCGTAAAGCGCCCCAGCACTGCGCGGCTTTGCGGCATCGGGTGTGGGCTGGCGAGCCCCAGGACTTGTGCCAGTACTACTCTGGTTGGAACTGGGAGCCTGTCTGTCTCTCTGTCTTTCTTTCAGAGGAAAAAAGTTATAGTGCAAATACAGCTAGTCAAGTGGGTGCAGTTAATACTGATGTGAATGCCCTACCCTTCTGCTTGTGACACAGACTCGCCATTGTCCAGGGTCTTCTGTTCAACTGTGGCTAATGAGTTTGTGCCACTGAATTCACAGAAATAGTGAAAAAGGAGCAAAAGAAAAGTTTATAGCTTTTGTGTTTTGTTTCAGTTTTAGCTACTTCTTATGTGATGTAATTTCTCCAAACACTTACTTACATGATGAAGTGCCTTGCATACTTGACAACTAAAAGTGTTCTTTCACAGAATTTAGGATTTCTATTTGAACACTTTGTGCTTTTAACTTCAGCAGTGTACAGTGACGGTGTCTTACCAGTATTTAAAGCAGGGTGGGAATAAACATAAATTCCTGATGCTTCCCACTTTAAGGTGGCTACTGTTTGATCCAGTTCTTAATTATAAGGAAGAAATGGTGTCTGGAGGAAGTGGAGAGTCCATTCTTTATGTGATGTTGTGACTTAATTTCTGATTTATTTGACTGTAGGTGAACGAATTAAAAAGCCGGTTCCTCTTCAAGAACAGACTGTTAAAGATGCAAAGGGACGATACCAGCGTTTCCATGGAGCATTTACTGGTGGTTTCTCTGCTGGTTACTTTAATACTGTTGGCACAAAAGAAGGTTAGATACTCTTTTGTCTTCTGGGAAATTGTAATTGGTTACTGTAATTTAATGTTAGCAAAGACAAATTAACTATCAGTAAGTATTTGTTTTTTCCTGCTGTCCATTATACAGTAATTGGCTGAAATGGTATTGTTAAAGATATTTCCCTTTGAGTTGTTGAACTGTGGTTTTATTGATATTCCCATGATGTTTGACTTGTTTTCAAATACTATGTTGCAGTTCATGGTACCTTACTTAGATATTTACTTTCTTTAAAGGATGGACTCCTTCAGCTTTTGTATCATCACGGCAGAAGAGAGCAGACAGAACCGTTCTTGGACCAGAAGACTTCATGGATGAAGAGGTAAATTTGGAAAGGAATACAAATCTTTTGGAAGTAGTTGCTGTGACAGCAGGTTTTTCAGACGATGAAAACTTGTAGAGAGCTTAAGTAGTAAAAGTTGAAGTAACTTTTAAATTACTTCTTGTATACAGTGTTATACTGCTGGGTCTTAGGGAGTGTTTCATAGATTCACTTAGGAAGCTCTTGTAATCCCAGTATGAAGGCTAACCCCAGAAGTACCATTACAGTAAATGAGCATTTGATGTAAACAATATTTTCAATGTATGTTTTTTCCATTTTCCAGGATCTTAGTGAATTTGGGATAGCGCCAAAAGATATTACAACCACAGATGATTTTGCATCCAAAGCTAAAGACAGAATAAAAGAGAAAGCTAGACAGATTGCAGGAGCAGTTGCTGCCATTCCAGGAACCACAGCATTTGATGACTTAATAGGACCATCAAAGTAAGTGTATTTACATAAAAGTTAACCAAACAATTCCTTTCACTTTGAAGAATTGTATTGGTTAGAAAAGTAGTGTTTGATCACTTTAATCCTTGCAAGAGACTGGCAGATCTGCAGTTTTACACTTTGTGAAAGTAGCCTGTACTGAATTTTTGTTCGGTATGTGCAGACTTGTACCGGGTAAACATTGATGAACTAGGATGTAGTATATATGCACATGTTGAGACATTCAGGTTGGATTTTAAAGTGGGCTATAGGAACATAATTTTGAATGGTAAGTTTATATGTTATTTCTCAAGAAATATTAAAAATGTGGCTTGAGGTAATTTTTTTCTCCCTTTCTTAGAATAACAATTGGTGTTGAATTGTTACGAAAAATGGGCTGGAAAGAAGGACAAGGAATTGGGCCACGAGTCAAAAGAAAGCCATGCAGGCAGAAACCTGGTAAGTTCAGTGAAGTTCCTGTACTCGTTAACATTCATAGACTGACAAGAAAGTGAGTTTTAAAGCCTCCTTTTAGTTGGTCTGCTTCTTTAATCTTGGAGAAATGTAATAAAGAACTATAATTTAATATAGTGCTTCTCTGCCCCTTACAGACCCTGGAGTGAAAGTATACGGTTGTGCCTTACCACCTGGACTAGCTGAGGGTTCTGAGGTACAGAACAGTCAAAAGTTGTTTGTTGGCTTATGTAAGAATGTGCAAATATGCTTTTTAAATAAACTTAATGATGTCTTGGGAGAGCATGTTAAAATACTGTTCCAAGTTTTGTTAAAAATATTAATAAAAGTTTATTGTGCTTATTTTGAAGAAAGGATTTAATGTAAATAAATGTATTCATTTGCTATCTAAGCAGATGTAGTTCATAAACATTTTCATATATAAATTAGGACATGCAGACTTGCCTAGTCTCATGTTAACTAAACATTATCATAAGTCAAGATACAAAATTTTTAGTCATATTTGCTGTTACAATTCTGTTTTGTACAAGGATGAAGAGGATGAGTACCAGCCAGAGAATGTGACATTTGCACCAAAAGATGTAATACCTGTAGATCTGACTCCAAAAGAGAATGTCCATGGACTTGGCTATAAGGGTTTGGATCCCTCACAAGCTTTGTTTGGTGTATCTGGGAGAGAGCACCTCAATCTTTTCACAGGTGGTTCTGAAGACACAAGCAATTTACTTGGTGAACTGAGACACAGTAAAGGAAGAAAACTAGGTATTACTGGTCAGGTAATGGCTTTTTAAAAACGTGTTTTATTATTAGTTCAGTAAAATCTAAATAATGGTTTTTTTCATTGTGGAAGGCACCTAGTCATTGTAGGGTTATTGTAAGAAATCTTAAATGTGGTTTGAGAACAGGATTTGGGGGGGGGTTGACTTAATACTTGACTTAATATTTGGGCAACTATTTAGACCTCTCAAATGCCTCTGAACATTTACTATTGAATATCAACTTTCTTTATGGTTTTAGATTTTTAGTGAATTTTACTCAATCCTTTTGTAAATGGTGAATCTGTCAGCTAGAAGGATTTTGCTTCCCTTCATGTATTTGTAGTTCTTATGTAGAAACTCTGTCAATTTATATTTCTGGGACTTGTTTAAATTTCATGCTGACTTACTTTTTTTTCCTTTTGAGAACTCAATCTGCTCTTAGTCAGATTGCAAATGTTACCTCATGGTAGCTATTACGCTGCTGTCCTTGCCCTGTACAGACCAAACTTACTGTCCCTCCCTGCCAACAAAGTGGAATATATTTGGGTTTGTGTTTGGTGGGTTGGTTAAGTTTTTTGTTTGGTTTGGTTTGGTTTTTTTCACTAGTTCGTAGTACTGGTTTTTGTGAAGCTGCATGTTTTTTCTGAGTATATGTATACATTTTATTTACTCTACTGTAGACATATAGGTATGCTTTGACATGGGAATTAACACTACTATTTTTACAGTTTTTAATTATCTTTCATTTAAAATATATTTTAGGCTTTTGGTGTTGGAGCTTTAGAGGAGGAGGACGATGACATTTATGCCACTGAAACACTATCAAAATACGATACGATTCTAAAAGATGAGGAACCTGGAGATGGCTTGTATGGCTGGACAGCACCTAAGCAGTATAAATCCCAAAAGAGTAAGACCTGTAGTTCTATCTAAAGGGCTAGTGTAATTTGTCTTTTGGGGGAAAATGGCGTAAGTGTGTTAAATAATTTTCAGTGGACTCTTCTAGCCATAATATCTGAAACCTCATCTAGTCTTCTTTCTATATTCAAGTCTTCAAATCTGGAAATAATTTCCAAAGTCCTTCACAGATCCCAGGGTAGATTAAACCTCCAAATTAATTTTTAAAAGGACAATGTATGCTGCTTTGTGAGAGACAGCATTCAATTTCACTGAAGGAAAAGAACTATTTGAATCACAGCTACAAAATATGAACCAAGACTTGCAAAGAGTTTGGGGTTTTGTTTTGTTGGGTTTTTTTAATAGATACTGTGTATTTTCAAATAACATTTTAAAATTTTGTCTTGATACTATTTTCAGTGCAACTTTTACGTGCATGAAATACCACAGTGATTTCTAGAGTTCTGTTGATGTTAGTTGTACACAATTAATAGCACTCATGGCATTAGTCATGCACAGTAATGATGCTGTTGCCTCACCATTAGCCGTGTTCATTTTACAGCAATTGAAAGATTGGTAGTAGTTCTTGACTATATAATACTAATCCAGATTCAGAGCCCTTAATTTTAAATTAAAGGCATTGAAGACAAAGAACTTCAGTTGTGCTCCATAAAATACATTGTAGAATGGAAAATATTCAAGAAAAAACCCGTTTTGCCAAGAATGCACATTTTAAGTACTGACCAACTCTGTGGTTTTTGTAGGGTCTGAAAGAGAAGTTAAATACATAGGCAAAATCTTGGATGGTTTTTCCTTGGCTTCAAAGTCATCAACTCCAAGCAAGGTAAGCAGATACTGGTATTCTTGTATTAAGTTTAACATCAGAAGTTGACATGTAAGCTGCATGGACTTTAGTGTTGCTCAATGGTTTTTATGTTCTTAGAAATAAAAGTTCTGATCAGCAATGATGAATGCTGAGTGAGCAAAATTATAGCACTGGAGGCTATTCAATACAAACATCAAAGTTTTCAGGTTACTGGCAGAATTTAAACTTTGCCTGTTTACTGGCTTTGAGCAAATGAATTCCTGCTTTCCACTGTCATTTGGCATAAAGTTGGACTAATGGTTTGATTTAATTTTGAAATAAAGAAAAAAGTACATATTTTGCTTCTAGATTTTTCAGGTGAAAATACTGACTTTTCTGTAAAAGTCAGGCTCTGTGCTTTATCCACTCACTGTTTTGGTGACAGGTTAATTTGCTAGCCTGCTTCTCCAATTTGCATAATTTATCCCATATATATTTGTAGAATGATAAAAATGGTATGACATGGTCCTTTTTCTAATGAGGACAAAGGAAGAACATTTGTGTCATGTAAAATGACATTGTATAGGAGGCACAGGGATAACGTTTGAAGCAACAGCTTCAATGAAAAACAAGAGGGGAAAGGACTTGGAAAGACATTCAAATACTGTAAGCACAGAAGAACTCAGATAGTCCAATTAGAAGAGCTCGATAGTCATATTAATTGATTAGATTGTGTGACTTCTGTTTTAAAAACCCACAGAACTTATTAAGCAATACCAACAACATCTTTTCAAAACTGATGCATAGAAAGACTCTTGTTAACTTATATGCTTATCTTCCTGGTTTCCACAGTCGTTATATACTAATAATACAGGTATTTTTTGCCAAAGTTTGTATTACAATGCTACTTGCTGACTAGGTCTAAAAGGAAACAGTAGCTTGTAATATCTGTCTCTACTACTAATATGCAAGTGAGGAATTTTTAGATTGAGGTGACTTTTTCTGAAACACATTTCTAAGCATTAAAGTTGTACCTCTCTCTTACTGGGTTTTTGTTTTGTCATCCCCCCGCCAAGATTTATCGACCACCTGACCTGCCACGAAATTACAGACCGGTCCATTACTTCCGACCTGTGCTGGCAGCTGGGAATGAAAACGCCCATTTGCAGAAGACATTAGAGGAATCCACAGGAAGACTTGAGAGTGACTCAACGCAGCAAAGCAGGCATGCCTTGAATGCAGCTCAAAGGAGGGAACGACTAGGAGAGACTGGTCTAAAAGGTATTGATATATATGACCACAACTTGCTTGTATTTCAGGTCCCCTGTTTGCTTATATAACACTGAAATTTGGCCTGGTCTTGAACAATATTTCCTAATACAAAAAGTACTAAATCTACTTGGATCAGCTAGAATACCTTGTCATTGTTCACTTTCATCTCAACAGATGAATTGTTTACATATCTCCCTGTGTTCTCATTTACTTAAATCCTGTAAAGAAGAAAAGTTTGTGTAGGATTGTGTTTTGTTGTGTTGGTTTTTTGGAGGCTTTATTATGAATTATGAGTATAATAGGCTACGAGGTGTTTTGTTTTTCTGTGTAAAAATGAGATTTCACTGAAATACATGCAAAATCACTAAAAAGGTAATTTGTAAATGTGGTTTGCGTTTATATCTAAAATGATAGTTTACAAATTAATATGCCAATATGTGGTAAATAGCATAAAAGATGCACTAGTGGCTAATTTTTTACCTGCTATCTCTGCCATTACACTGTTTATAGATGCTTAAGAGCATTTCCTCTGAATGTATATGCATATTCGTAGACTTCCCTTTTTTCCTCCACTAAAGTGGCAGGAACAGTTGTTCTGTCTTCATTTCTCTTTATCTCCTACTGCTTTTCTTTGGTTCTAGGTCCAGCTCCTTCTGTATTAGAATATTTGTCTGAGAAAGACAGAGAAAGACTCAAACAAGTCAAACAAGCATCTGAACAACAAATGAAAGCAAAAACATTGCCTCAGCAGTCACAAAATAGCAGATTCCAGGCGGCCTCACCAGATGATGCTTCTCACAAATGGCAGATGTTGTTGGGGGGGCAGTTAGCAAATGCTGGAACTAGTGACTTCAAACCATTTGCAAAAAATCCAGAAAAACAAAAAAGATATGAAAGTTTTGTGAAAAGCCTTAAACAAGGAGAAAAAGGTAACTAAAGAGAGTAATTACCAGCATTTTAATTCTTCTCTGAGATTTTTTTTCCCCCTTTTTCCCCCCATTGTATTTTATGTTCACTATGAATTCCACAGCATTTCTTCCTCTACTTCTTTGTAGTGCCAATATTAAAATAAATTTTTACTGATACTAACTTCAAGAAAACTGCTTAGTTATTTAAGCGTAGGCAAAATTTGATTTTATGCATGCCTTTATGCTGTAGCAGAAGTGAGGTTCTCTGTGATGTCCTATTTAATTACCTGTATTTTTGGGTTTCCTGTCTTTTAATTTAGCAAAGTAGACTTCAGCTTTGGCCGATACCATAAACTGTACGTGGAAGAAACATTTTCATTTCATTTGTTTCTGTTTGAGGAGTAAAATTGACAGATCCTATAGAGTCAGAAAGATTATTTTGTCACAGTGGAACAGCAGGTTGTTTGCCTTTTCCCACACAAGACAGGAAAAAATAAAAAGAAAAGCTGTGCCACTTCCAGAGGGTATATGGACAGAAGTTGTTCACATTTGTCAAAGCTTGTTACATGTCCTTTGACATGAACACTGTCAGTTATGTTCTTCACAGAAAATTTGTGGCTGTAAAATTATAGCACACATGAGGATCACTTACTCAAAACAAAAAACCTGAAACAACTCCCTTCATCTGCTCTTTTTGTGAGGGTTTGGTTTTTTTTCAGATAAGGTTTTTTTTCCGATAAGAAACCTGCTTTTGTTATTTTAGGGGTTTTTTTAACTACTATTTTTCACTGTATGAAAAAAAGGTTTTCTGCTCAGTAACCTGGTCTGGGACAGAGTACTTGAGCTTTGAACCCATAGCTCCTCTGTCAAGGACTGGGATTTTCAGTGTGTAAAATTGAGTGTCCTCTTGGGACTGTAAGAGCTGCCTTAGTCATGACAGTGAAAATGCAGAAATATTTAAAGAACTGGAATGATTAAAGATTCTGTTTGTAAGAGTGTGTTTCTTTTGCTGGTGTTAACTTCCTACTCTTTCTGGGAGCAAATGTTGCTTTAAACAGGGTCTGTATTGTTTACAAAAACCTCTGTCCAAATTCTGTATTTGAGTGGCACTTTCTATACCAGAAAGGCCCCTGAAGTTACCAAAGCCTGCCCAGTCTTACTGCTTAACTTTTATTGTTCTGTGTTTTAGTTCTGTGACAAAGCTTTGGTTTGTACTATTTGTTTTAAAACACCTATTAAATACATAAAGTAATTTGAACATTCATTAGAGGGCAATGAGTAAAGATTCAGCATTACAAGTACAATTGTTTAACTATCTTGCATTTAATAACTGCTATCATTCTTGCGATCTTGAAAAATTAACCACTGCTTATCAAGACAGCTGAGATGACTACTGACGTATAAATATACATGAAGTACTAGCAAGGATGTTTGCTTATTATCTTATTTTTTTGCTTGAAAAGGGTCAGACCTAAGTAAGCTGTAATCTCCCCTAAGCATTTCTCTCCTGTCTTATAGTAGATACACTGGAGCGTTACTTAGACCCAAGTATGACAGAATGGGAGCGAGGAAGAGAACAAGAGGAATTCTTCCGTGCGGCAATGTTGTACAAGTCCTCAAACTCAACGCTGGCATCCAGGTTTACCCGGGCCAAATACGAAGATGATGTTGACAAAGTTGAAGTTCCTCGGGACCAAGAGGTATATGCTATTAACTCTCTCTTAATACATTGGACATACAGTTGCCTCCTGAACTCTGACTTTCAAAACTCTTTTCCTTAAAAAACTCTTTTGTAAATGTCATGTCAATATGCTTTGCCCTTCTCTTTAGCAGAGTTTTGGAAACACTACACACAAAGCAGCGATTTGTTAAACTGAATTTAAATATTCGTTTCTGTCCTGTTCTTAAATCTTAGAACAAGTAGAGTCAGTTTAGTAAGTTGTTACTTACTTATCAGCTATAAATGTTTGACTTTCTCAGAATGATGTTGATGATAAGGAAACAGCGGTGAAGATGAAGATGTTTGGCAAACTCACAAGAGACAAGTTTGAATGGCATCCTGAAAAGCTGTTGTGTAGAAGATTTAATATTCCTGATCCATACCCTGAGTAAGATGATTGATAATGATATTTTTAACACTTGCTGAAAATGCTGAGGTTTTTTTATGCTTACGGAAAATCTGGTTTGATATTTTATTCTTGTGTCACAATAGATTGAATATAGAATGGTACAGTGTTTTTATTTGCCTCACTAAACTTGGTGACCTCTGTTAAAACAGTATGTGTTTTAAGGACTACTCTGGGTTTTTCATCTTTCATCTCTTATTTCCTTTTAGCTCGTCCATTGTTGGGTTACCAAAAGTGAAACGAGACAAGTATTCTGTGTTTAACTTCTTAACTCTGCCTGAACCCACCACATCTGTAACTCAAGCAACTAATGAAAAAATCCAACAGAGTAATAGTTCCAGCAGTAAGTTTGTTGCTACTTTATTCATTTAGCTATAAAGGAGATAGTAGTATAGAAGAACCATATTTTTTGTCATGGAGAACTTAGCCACCTGGTTTGCTTTTTTTTTTTTTTTTTTTAAAAATTAAAAAAATACCCAAACAAACTAAGAAATGGAACAGTGATACAAAAACTGAAGTCAGGGATACTACACTAATTTCTTCCATCTAAAAGATCTGTATAGGTATGATATTCACTTGCAAGATTTGAAAAATGCCAAACTATACTGAAAAACAAACTAATTTAAAATCAAGTAGGCCTTGAAATGCAGGGTAATCTGGCATGCAACTGATTTGAATGTCTGGGATATATTTTTTTTTAGAACCAAAGAAACCGTCAAGATGGGATATGTCAGATAAAGAGAAGGAGAAAAAAGATTCTATCAGTGAATTCATTAGTCTTGCTAGATCAAAAGTTGATCAGCAGCAGCAGCAGCAGCAATCAGTGCCAGCAACACAAAATTGTGGAACTGAGCCAAGTGAAACACTTCCCACTGAGGTGAGTTTGCAACCATGTTTGAACTTACAGGTGAATTAACTGTAAACCTTCACAACCCTGAAATAAAGTTGGGTAATGCATTAATTAATTTAATACAGATCAGTTTGCAGAACAGCCAACTCAGGATGAGC
>VZTU01011297.1:0-41059 GCA_013400835.1 Zapornia atra
CACTTGGGGCGGCTTTGGGTGACTTTCCAAGTCAAGGGAAATGTGTGTGTGTTTGGGATGGAGGCTGCAGCGCGCATGCGCCATCAAACTTGCCCTGATCCCGGGTTTTTCCTCCTCGCGCTCCCCTTTGCTTTGATTATTGAATTTTCCTATTTCTAACAGGAGGGCGGGCGGCGCGCAAAACCCGGCCTGGATCCCTCCGCCGCCTGCCCCGGCCCGCCCGGGGAGGGGAAGGGGGGGGAGCGGCGGGGAGGGAGCGGGCACGGAACGGACTCGCTCTCCAGGCAGGCAGGGCACGCAGGCAAAGGGAAGGGCGCCTGCAAAACCCGGACCGGATCCCCCTCCCCTGGCAAGGGAAAAAGGAGAGAAAGTGTCCCCATTTCCCAGTCCGCGCGGGCGGCTTCCTACCTCCCGCCCGGTCCCCGCAGCAGGCGGTTCCTCTCCCCCTCCCGTCCTCCTTCCCAGCGAGGCGCTGGAAGTTCTATAAAATTTCCTATTTCGCAGCCCGGTGACCTCTGCTCACCTCAGTTCCCTGAGCCTAAACTCCACGGAGACCCCGCAGAACCAGGCTGTGTGCGGTTCTGCATTCTCCCACCTGGTTTTCCCAGGCATAACGTGCAGCTCCTATTTTACAAACTTGGAAGCTGCGGTGCTTTGCTTTCGCTCATGTTCTTAGTCAGGAATTCCCTCAAGTTTAGAACTAAGCGTTGCCTTGTTGCATCTCCAGCTGCACCGTCTGTGGGTTGGTACTCCACACTCAGCACTGACTTTGCTGGCAGTTACACACAGGAGTAACTTCTGCAGGGCTGGATCCTCGAGAAAACGTCGAGGAACAGATGTGTGAGCTGTGGGCAGCCACGTGCACTGGGCTGGTTTGGGGGTGTCTCTGCAGCGTTGAGCCAAGGGTTCCCCTGCGTTTGCCAGCACCCCAATTTCCAGCAGGGAGGCATCACATTTCTACATTAAGAAACTCTGAGCTCGGCCCTTCACCTCTCAGCACTATCTTCCAGCGCACTGAGGCGGTTCATACACGTTACGGTTACATACTCGGTGGTGGTGGTTCTGCAAAGCTGTCCACAGTGACCCTATCCTTCATCCCCAAGTCCCCTCCATTGGAACCACGACTCACAGCTCACCAGCACCCCTGCACCCAATGTTGGGGCTTTGGAGGTACGCCTGCCCACCCACCCCCTCCTCTTTGCACGCATTCAGTCTGTGGGACAGAGTGCAGGACAACGTATCATCCTCCATCCCAGGGCCTGCAGGATTGGGCCCCAGGCCCAAGCTATGCAAACCTGTAAACTCTTGAATAACTTTACTCACTCAGAGCAGGGAGCTGTGCGTCAGCACACCCACACAGAACACCTTGCAGGAGCGTCTCGCTCTTCCCGGGCGCTTCCCTGTCTGTGTCTGTCTCCACCTGTCGCCTCTTGTCCGGTGCTTACACCGTAAGGTCTTTGGGGCAGAAAGCATGGTTTTGCTCTGGATTTGTCAGTGCCTTGCACAATGGGCCCTACTCCATGATCACAGCTCCTACGTGCTATTGCCACACACGTAAATAATAACAATAATTAATAATAATAGACTAATTCCTCCGATTTCGATGTGACTACTCATGTGAGTAAAAGTGACTCACATACATGAGTGTTTGCAGGACCGCTGCCAGCTCTTGAGCTTTTATTGTGAGTCTTCCAATATTTGGTGTTCTCCTTTGATCCCCAGCTCCTGGAATGACATGTTTCTGGCACTTGTGTTTACACAAGGAAGCTTGGAAATGTGGCCTAGTGCTCCCAAAAGCCTCAGAAGCCAGAGGACAAATAAGAAATTTCCAAATAAATGGATTTTTAATAGCTTTTGAGAAAATCCTGTAATTTCGCAGCTTGGAGGGTGGGGTGGGGAGGGGGGAATCTGACTCATGGATTTTGAAGAGGCAAGTTTAGCAAGGTACATCTATGCAGTTAGATCTTTAGGTCCCAGACTTTCCCTAACTAAGCCCCATGTACAGGGGGGAGATGTATTTCTGTGGAAATACTCTGAGTGTTTCAAGTGTCTGTGTCTTTGCTTTGGATTATTTGAACAGTGTTCGACAGTCATCATTCTGTAGGGTTTTATTTTTACTTGCTCACAGTAAGAAAGCAGGAAAATAGGGATGAAAATGGGATAATTGAAGTAAATAGGACCGTGTGAGACTGATATAACAACTGCAGGAAGTATTTATAAATCGCTGAAAATAAAAAGGACCAAACTTGTGGAATTTGTATGCTGGAGAGACACTGCCAGGTGAAAAACTAAGTGTTTCTGAAAGTAAATGTCCCAACTTCTGGTAGGAAAGTATAAAAGAGCAGGTCCCAAGCTATGAATTCCTGGTTATGAGGCATCCCTGAAGAATGAAGGGTTGGGAGAATAGGGCCCTTTAATTAAACCTGCATCGTTACTTTTAATTGCATTTACTTATTATTTTCTCTTGTTCGCTTTTTTGCATTTCTGTCATCTGGGGTGCTGAACACAGACTGAATGGTCTTCCTTCTGCTTGGAAGCTGGCTTGTTGTGAAGTGTTGTGGAGTTGTCCTAGTTAGGAGGAGAACTTGGGGACAGTCAAGTGTTTTTGAGGCGGTCCTGTTTATCGCCCAAGAGCTCTCATGCCCGTGCTCCCCTGCACGTGGCGGGAGGCTCAGACACCCTACACACTGTACCTCTGACAACAGCTTCAAGCCTCCTTCCGAACCACACCTTGCCCAAAAGCTCTCTCTGCATGTGCTTTAGAGTCCCACTCTGCATGCTTACCCCATGTCTTTTGACCCTTTGCTCTCTGCCTTCTGAAGTTTACCCCTGCAAAGGCCCATCTGACGTTTGCCACAGCAGCTCCCAGTAAAGCCCCCAGTACGTATGGCTCCTCACTCAGAGCAAGCATGAGGTAATGACACCTTACACAGCCCTTTCTAGATAGAAAGAAAATAATTTAGCAAATTGCAAATGATGCATACTTAACTATTTATGCAGCATCTTCCTGTCATCAACCCAAAGCAATTTTACTTCCGTGTTGAACGGTGGATGAAAATGTTCTATAGATTTAACCATTGCGGGAGTTCCTTTTAAGTGGTGCAGTAATCTCTCTCCAGCTAATTTAGTGTTGTAATAAGGCACCACCCTCAGAAGTCCTTTGTGTTCTTGTGTCAATACTGCCCCCAAACCATAAGTGCTGGCATCTACATCTATCATAAAAGTGGGTCTGAAACACAGAAAGACTAGGAAAGGGGTAATATGGCCACCGGCGGAGCGATCTCAAGAGCCTTTTACCAATTCTGGGCATACCCCATTTCATTCAGATTTCTGCTAAAATATGATTTACTTTCTCAACAAACCTATGCCACGGCTTAACAGCATGGGCAAGTTCAATAGTAAACCTTACTCTAAGAGAAGCTGAGTGACAGGTACCTGGGCAGCGGGACAGCTCAGCACAGAGTGGGTTTGCTTCTTGCCAGTGGGCATTCCTCGCTCACTGCTCAGGATCCATCTTGAACCAGAGTGCCTCTCTCTTGTTGGGGTTGGAGACTATTTCACCAAAGATCTCTAACCAAAATGCCTCTTGGTTTTTTGCTTGTTCTTTTTTTCAATCTATACAACACAACAGTGGAAAAAATCCAAAAGTAGTCCTGGACATCACTGCCACTCCCTTTCTCCTTATGGGTTTCTTTGCCATCACTTACTAGAACCAGTGAGCCCTTACACAGTTACAGCTCCTACCTTCACTATTCCCTGCTTGTCTGAACATCTAACGAACAGTTCAGTTGCACAAGATCATTGGCAGCTCACATTCCATGTGCTCCACCACTTCCAAACAGGTCTCATCTATTCCCAGTCTTTCTTTAGGTACCATAGCTTGTAGCTATACCATGAGTTGCTGCCCTTGGGGAGAGGACATCCTGCTCACTGCAGGCTTACTGCCCATAAGACATTGGTTGCATTGAGCTACATATTTCAATCAAATTTCCATGGACTGAAATTGTAGGACACCTTGCATGCTCTTTACCATTCATCAATTAGCAATAACAACATCCAAACTCATTATTAAGTATCATCCTCTATGTATGCTGTCCACAACTCTTGGTTAGATCCAGGAATTTCTCTCTGAAACCAAACTTTGTGAGTGTTTGCCCCTTTTTGTTCAGGTCCCTCTTATTTCCACACTGGGGTGAGGTGGTTGCAGCTTGTGTAGGCACGCTGTGATTACCTACAAGGTGCAAGGACATGCAGAGTATCTGTCACATTTCTTCCTGCGCTGCTGGGCGGTAGTGAGATACAAGCACGATGAGGTGGTTCAAGCCAGACAGAAGTGGGCAGAATATTTAGACTGAGGACAGGCCAGCTGTTGGTAAAGCATAGTGCCTTTTCTGTAGGCTAGACACTGAAGTGTTCTATTTACACCCAACCCGTACCCCAGAACACACTCTGTCTGGCTAAGCTGTGCAAGCGCAGCCTGAGAAAGCTTCACATACCCTTAAAAAATTGCTCACACCAGAAAAATGATGCTAGAACAACACAGAAGGGCCTGGATTAATATGACAAAAGCAGAGAAATCCATGCTGAGGGCTCTGACTCTGTCCTCAGCTCACCCTGCTGCGACCTGGCTACCCCGTTTTTTAGAGGGGAAGACGAAGGGCTGTAAAAGGGGTTCCTGTTGCTCTGAGATGCATGGTGATAGAGAATCAGGCCTAGACATAGAGAATCAGGCCTAGACACCTTGCTCCTGACCACTCAGACCAGAGGACACACTTTACATGGGCCTACACACCACATGAATTCCTCAGTGGGACACTGAACCTCTGGTGGGTAAGGAGCACGTTAAGGTCTAGTCTGACCAGTCTACCAGACTGGGCCGAGCAGTCACCTAGTTCATGGACATGAGGGACATTTTCCATACCTAGCATAGACCAAGGTGCTATCAGGACCTCCCCTGCTTCACAACTCACTGGAAGAATGAAGAAATCGCTCAGACACGCACTAGAAATCCAGTGGATTTACTTGGTTTCATAATGGAGAATGAAAAGTAGTTGCAAAGCAGGAGGAGGCATTTTCCTTTGGTCACAGGTAGAACATTACCTGCTCTCATTTTTTACCAGAAGAGCAGTACCAGGCATCACAGAACATCATCAGCCACTGGTTGTCAAGTGCCATTTTCTCACAGGCAACTCTCCCCCTGCACACACACATTTCTGAGAACAGAACTTGAGGGGATCCCCGCTGTACCCTGGTCCAAACCTTCAGAGCAGAGGAGGCATTGCTTCACACTCACAGCACTGGGGCAAGACTTACTTATACTGAAGAGGATCAGGCCCTGTGTTTTGAAACTTCAAACTTTTGTTTAGAAATCTATGTAATGAGTATCAGTATGTAAGTGGAATAATCAAAATATTGACACTGGGTGGGGCAAATTACAGGCGTACGGAGTGATACTGAGTTTGGGCTGGTCTCAGTGTTCGCCGTGCTGTGTATCGGGGTGGTATCCACCACTTTGGGGCTTAGTCCTAAAGGAGGCTACTAAAGGCACTAAATAAATGCAGAAGAAAACAATAATAAATAAACAAGAAGAATAAAACTGGAATTGAAGTGTGACGTTGCATGTTTGTAACAGCCTGCCTGTGTTGGAAAATAATCAACTAAATAGCAATAAATAATAAAAATTTATATTAACAATTCATTTGTGCTGATACAGACCTTCAAGTTAGAGTTCATTATATTAATTTACTAATTAATTAAGCACTACATCACCTGGCACCTACATAGGTTTATTACACTTTATAGATGGAAAACTTAAGAGTCTTGCCTAGGGATACAGTGAATCAGTGGCAGAGCCGGACACAGAACTGGAATATCCTCCACAGCTCCAAGTCTGTTTACAGCATAAAGCTGCCCTGATTTTTCTGTCTAATTTAGTTCAACAGATGCAATTCTCAGTGTGGAGACTCCAATTTGGGTGCAAGAGGGAGTTATTTTGTTTGAGCTTAAATCAGTTCTTAATTATATCAAGCTAGTTATATAAATGCAGTTTTAAAAATATCCTTGTAGGCATCTACATTTCAGGCCATTGCCTTAAAAACACACCTTTAGCCTAAACACTGCTGTTTGCCAGAGAGGTCCCAAGTCTCAACAGCTCTTTGGGTCCCTCCCATCTATGTCCCACCAGTAAACTTCATGCACTGAACCAAGATGTACAATTCTGAGAGCCTTTCACTACACAGTGCAAACACTGGTGAGGGCCCTGAGTTTGATTACAGAGTCGCTGCAATTTAGTTTGGCCTTTTAATAAACGATTTAAATGTCTTCAAAGTCAGGCTCTGCAACCAAGTTTCAGTTGCTTAAGGAGCTGCTACTAAGCTGCTGAGCTGCTGTTTGAAGTGGGCAAAGCTGAGTTAACTCCAAGAAAATAACCCTTCCACGCCACATCTCTCAGGTATCCCGGAACACTTTTATCAAGGTGCATTTATCTATGGACTTCTCTGAAATTTGATCCCTTCCAATATGTGTCCCGGGCTGACACTTGGCTCCCGTTTGGTCACCACACACCCATGTCGCAGGCAAGAGGAGGTCGCTGTATTACCTCTGCCTTGCTCAGTGTCTTCTGTGCTCAGGCTGGCACTGGGGCACAGGCACAAGGGCTTGCTAGGCCCTCTCTTTTTATTTTTCCAGTGCTGTGTGCCAGGCTGTTGGGGCACAGGGGGCTTCACGGGCTGGCCAAGTGAGATGGGAGGCAAACCAAGGGCTGCATGAGGAATGCATGAGAACTGCACGGGCTAATGGGAAACATTATTTATAGCCTGAATGCAGAAAACCTCCCCTTCCTCCCCCCTCGCCAACAGACAAACCCATGTCCAGTAATGACAAAGTCATTACCTTTTTATTATTTTTCAATAGGGTTCAGATGTAGCGTGTCTATTCCTTACAGGCTGTCCTGATGGCTCCAGGCTCCCGTCTCTCTGAGAACATTCAGCTAAACACACCGAGTGGGTGTGGAGTCACCAGCCCTGCTTTAGAAAATTTGGGCCTTACCCTCCCAGCAGCCTGTTATCTCACTTATTAAGGGAGAATTATAATGTTTCCCTTCCTCCCGAGAGGCAATTGGGACTACAATAAAGGCCTTGTGAGAACTGCTGCGAGATCAAAGCAGGGATCCCATTGGAGAAGTTCAGCATAGTGCTGTTCCCGATAAGATATGGTTTTGGGGGCTCTTAATAGAAACTAGGGGCTTTTCAGCATTTTTCCTAGTGTTAGTGCTATCCTTGAACAGAAAAACTCGTTCATGTGGAAATCCTAAAATGATGTGATCCTCAGATACTGAAAAGGTTGAAATTCTTTTGCACTTGGTGGGTTTTCAAGCTTCCCATCCCCACATCCTAATGTCCCATGAGAACTCCCTATTCTGACATGCTTTTGCTCAGTGATTATTCCACCGCTGATCATTCTCCAAAAAGCTTCTCTCTCCTTCACCTGCTGCCCCTCTGTAACTCCAGTCCTTCTTTTTTCTTGCATTTAATGCCCTAGCTACGCTTTGTCTTTGTCTCCTGCTTTTTAAATGTCCTTCCCCCACTTCATATCTCCAACAAGACCCCTGTGTGCGGGTGTGATAACCCACGTAGCACCCATGTCTCTGGGATTTATTCTGAGATCTGCTGCTTGTTTATTTATTTCCCTTTTAGCACACCCAGCGAGGCCTGTGTGGCAGGAGATGTGAAGGGAGGTGATTATGGGAGACTATTTCCCCTCGCCGCTCATTCATGACAAACAAAGAGCAATGATTGATGATTAAAAATGCATTCTCTGGGCTTGTTTTCTTTTGTTTTACCATTATGGAGATATTATAAATACTGAATACTAATCAATCCAGACCTGGCGGGACCTCACAGACCTTCTGCAATCCCAGGGCTTCGCTCTTCCTTACAACCTCTGCAGCTTTCCCTTCCTTTCTTTGTTTCTGAATTAAACACCTAGAGTCCTCCATCCCAACCAAAAAGGATTAGGTTAACTTTGGATGAATTCACAGTGTCTTTTTGGACAATCTGGGCTCTCACCTCTCTGAAATAGCCACACTCTTCCCCGCAGGGACAGGCTCTGTTCAGGCACCCTGACATTCCCCTGCCCCTTTTTTTGCCCTGCAGTGGGGTGAAAACAAGGCAAAGATCAGAGGAAAATTCCTTTTATTTAGGAAACCCGGAGTGCCACAAATTTGCTTTCAAAGTGGACGCCTTGCGGAGAGGAGATGAGGAAGGCTCCTCTCAGAACCCCTCGTTACTGCTAGCAGTAAGGCTGGATTTCTCCCTGGACATTGCTGTGCAGAAGCCAGAGTGCCACATCTGATTCCACAACATTACACAATGTCCAGATAAACAGCAAACCCAGTGGTGCTTGCATTCTTTTATCTTTATTCAGTCAAATTAACTGCTTTCTCTTTCTCTTCCTGCAACCCCCCCACCCCGTTCTCCCTCACTCATGTAAAACAGAGACACATTGCACTGGCCACTGCAAAAAAAAATTGATCAGAATCATCCACCCTAACTGAATGAGAATATTCCCCTTCACTTTGCCCTAAACTACTACTTTTCTCTAATCAGCTATTTCCTGTGAGATTTTTCCAGTGTTCTGCTCCCTGCTGAAGTCAACATTAAATTTCCCACACAGCAAAACTCTGATGGACTCTGGTGGGAGCACAGTTCGGTTGAGGCTAAGCTTTGGCAAAAGTCCCTCCCAGAGAGCAGCCTGAGGTCCCTCTTCTGCTCTTTGCCACACATGGGCAGACCCTGGGTGCTGAGAGAGCCCATGAAGCCCCCAGCCTCTACCAGCAGTGCAAGGGGTGGCCCATGTCACTCAGATTACTGAAAATAAACCACAGTAGGCACTAACATGCATTTTTCTTAATATGCCTAGAACCAGCCCAGGAATAGGTGAGCTCAGCTGGAGTGTATCAGGAAGGAGGAAGAGAATCTGAGCTGGACTAGCAAGAAATTTTAGTCTGAACCATATGGCAAGAAACTGTGGTATGTTCTTATCTTGAAGCCTCGGGATTTATTTTATGCACATAATTCCCTGATCATCTTGATGTAGCATCTCTTAGGAGGATGGTGTTACACTATCTAACCACCACTGCTGGAAGTTGACAATCTCTCTATCATCTTAACTTTCTTAAATAATTTTAAATATATATCTGTGTTTATAAAATATCAAGGGCCTGATCCCATTGAAGTCTGAGGAAAGAGCCTAATCAGTTTCAGTAGGCATCTGGATCAAGCCCATAGATGTTCACTGCTCCTCTCTTTTTAAATGCCCTATCTCTGCATTACATCTTTGCATGCTGCTCTTCCCTAGCACGCACAGGATCTTCCTCTCCCTTTGAAATCTGTGCAATTTTTCTATGAGAACAGCATTTCTCTGTAATCTGTGTTCCAAAGCAGAAGCCACCACTCCCAAGTAAATGAGGGAACCTAAAATGCTGATTCTTAGTCAATACACTTCATCCAAATTTACCTCTTCCCTCCTTCCCAGAGCAGTGTGAAACCAACTCATGGTGAAAGGGGCTTTGCGTCAGGTAGTGATAATTAATGTGCTTCGGACTCTTTAGTTTAGCCTCCAGTCTGCAAGCAACCAACAGCTGCCATGTAATTACCACCAGTTCACCAACAAATTCTGTTTTGTAGACTTGTTTCACCAGATTTAGCACACAGATTGATTCAGGCCACTCTTGGGTAAGCTTCTGCGATGGAATGAGATCTTCACACACTGGTCTGTTCAAAGGAAATGCTGTTATTGCTGTATTTTCAAACACTCACACTTTCACCCAAAGATCCTAACTCTTCTGGCAGTTTATTCCAATGATACCACTTAGTGTGAGCTTGGCAGAGAACGCGATGCGTGTATCTGCACGTCTGTATGTATATGTATGCACATGTACTACACCCACCCACACAAGTTACTAATCCATTGGCTGATGTATTTATGGCTATTTTGCTTATAAACCACTGCCCTCTAAGGAGCTTACGGCCTCCTTCTGCAACCACAGGAGGTACTTGCTTGTCTCAACAGTGAAAGTCTGCACTTCAGAAAGAGAAAGACTCTGTTTGTAACCCGGTTGAGGATGGTGACCTTCATGCACACAAAGAATCAGTCCAACAGTCCAGCTCAGCCCAGAACCACCTGGTGGAAACGTTACCTTTAAGTCCTGGTTTCTTTGCTGCCTGGTTAATGCACTTGCCAGCCCATTTCCCTGCAGCCACAGTGACCCCCAGAGGCCAGGCCCCAGGAGCAGGAGGGAACACCCCTCTGGGTTCTGCAGGTGGCCACTCAGTTTTCTCTTCTTCAGAAGGTTTGTTTTCTCCTAGTCTTACCTCTCATGGCAAACAGACCGTGTTTGGGTTTAGGTAGCGTGGTAAAGCCAAAAAGCACCAGTCAGAAGTGAGATTAGAGAATGGGTTTGGAATGTTTTCTCTGGAAAAAGGCACCTAGAACCTTAAAGTGGAGAGATGGGAAATACTGCCAAGTCCCACCTGGATTCCTTTGCCAAAAGCAGGGCAGGAGTGCTTTCTGCTGCATGGTTAAAGAATGGAGGCTGGGGCAATTCTTCAACCCATGCCATGAAAGAGGTCAGACAGAAAATCACACTGCTCCTAGGAATATCTGAATCGGATTACACGGCATGACGACACTGCCCAGCACAATGCTGGGTAAAGATACCCAAGCTACTGCTGAATAAGTACGGCAAGCGGTGGAAAATTATACCAGACAGATCACTGTACTAATAGAGCTGTACTCTTCTGATATCAAGCTAGCTCAGGTATCTCTAAAAGGCACTGTGCTGTGCAGTGTGCCTATGTACTGACTACTGCAACTGGTACTTCTAGTGTTTTGCCACTCTACACCTCAGCATCCTCATCTGTAAAATGGGGGGAAAGATCACTACCATGTTCAGAAGGACCTATGAGACTTATTTTATGTTTTTAAAAGCCCTGAAACCTCAGAGAAGGGCAATTTATTGTTCTTATTTTCTTGTGATCACACTATTTCCACAGGGATTGTTTATTTCTCAGCTCTGGGTTTCAATTTATTTATTTCTCATTGTGTTCTGGGTTTCCATACAGAGCAATTTCCACTAGCAAAGACTGAAGGGACTATTTTCCCTTTCTGGCTTCAACTTAACAAACGTACAGGCTGATAAATCCTCTTGTGAAAATCCTACAGGGTGAAACAGGCTACAGATCAAAGGGAAAGAACATTTGTCCTCTAGTATGATACCAATACCAGCAGAGCCTCCTCGCCTTTGGAAAAAGATCCTTCACAAAAGCTCAAGTCCCACCATCCCTCTCTCAGGCTCAGACTTCTGACTTTGCCACCCCAAAGACACCTCTGAAAACAGCAGGAAATGAGCTAGCAGAGAGAACTGGGCTGGATCCCAGGCTCTGGTTGCTCTTTGGAGCTGCAGGTTATTTGTGAGTTTTGGGAGAAAACCCAACCAGCTCTATGTGACCAGTCACCCAGAGATCAGCCAGCTCAGTGCACTCTCAGTCTTGCAGGGGGGACTCCAACCCGTGCAGGCTTTCCTTGTCTAGGCTTTGGTCTGGTTCCAGGTTGTTCTCCTTCCTGTTCCAACAACACAAACATGCTGTACCTGAGACACCTATGGAAATACAAAGGTCACTGCTGTGTGTGAGTGTTTGCCAGAGCTTGTTTGCAAGCGGAAGAAAGGACGCTCAGCGCACCCAAGGACCTGCTGCAGTACGATCCCCATGAGATGCATTCAGCCCTGGGAGAACATGAAGACAGAGTCCCAGGTAACCCCAGCTCAAGCCCTGCTCCTTCCAAGTGCTGGGGCAGTTACAAACACATCACAAATGGCTGGTCCCAAAGTCCTTGGGATTCAGGTATCGGGGAAGGTGCTGAAGTTGAATTTGTACAAAACCTGCCTGAAGGAATCAGGGTCTGGCTCTCAGCTGTAAAATGGCTGGGCTGTTTATACACCCAAAGTCAGACAGGATATTTAATGTGGGAAGTGCCTGACATCTTTATATTTCACTTGACTAATACACATGGCAGCCACAGACTAGAAGAGTAGCTGAGCACTTGCTTAACCAGAAGTACTGGAAAGGTCCCAAGTGGTATCAAAGAGTTTTGAGCAACTATTGAACCAGCTGCTTTCGGGGGTGTATCTCACATTCTTAAGTCCTGGATCATGATTCACAAACACAGCTATTCCCTTCAATGGGTTTAGGGGAAAACTACAAGGTTTGGTTTTGCTTGCCTGTCCTCAGTGATTAAATGGCTTCTCCCTGGGACCATTACAAAGCAATCTATATGTCCACAGTTGGTTCATGTACTGGAGAAAGTGGAGAGTGTAGTTATGTCATGAAAATTTGCAGGAAGAATTTGAGGACCACCTGTATACTAAGGGTGTGTACAAATGATCACAGTGGCTGAATTATTACAGGGACACCCAGTACCCAACCATACTCCTGAACAGTTGCAATGGTGAAGGAAAAGATACTTGTCTGAACCACCATAATCCCAACATGGTTCAACCAGGCAAATTTTATGCTGGAGCTGCACTGATAATTACTGTAGCAACTTTACTGGTAACCTATTAAGCTGAGGTTTGACTTGAATCATATCCTAATACCAATAAATTTGGCTTTGTGCTATTTGAGACACGCTGCCTTTACATGCATTGAAACAGTTTATCAGTTTCAGTGGCTTATAAACTTGGTTATATCAAACTGTCCTCAGCAGACTTGCACCAGTTCGTATAGCTAGGTTTAAATCCTATCTTTAGTTGAAGAGCTCTGAATTTTAAACCTCAGGCTCCCTAAGACCTCAAGCACACTTAGTCAATGAATGTGTAAAGCAGAGCAAACTGGTGTAACTTCCTACAAGTGAATGGAAATCTAGTGCAAACTACAAGTAGCCTTTACATCTTGGCATTAAAATGAGACTGATAATCAACACTTAGAGTGAGCATCTTGAAACTCACTGTGTAATTCCAGGGTCTCAGTGGGAACAATGATCAGAAAATCCCTGTAGGCACTTTTATAAAAACACCCCCAATGAGTGCAGCTAAAATGGAGAAAACAATTCAGGTGAAAAATTAAAAGGAAAACTCCAGAAAGCTTAGGTGAGACACAGCTGCTAATCAGTCCAAAAGGGTGGGGAAGATAATTTATTGCTATAAAGTGGACTTATGTTCCTTTACTTGTGAATGTTATCATCTTTGATAAGCCATATACATGCATATTTTATATTTCTATGTTAAAAAGCAAAGTACAGTCTTGTAATAATAAAAAAAAAAAGCCCAGTAACTGCAAGGCCAGGTTGCCCATGGAGGCAGGTGTGTGTGTTAATGCAACGCTCCTTCCTCCCTGCCCCAAAGAGCCTGCCTTTATAGCCTGGTCACGAGCTGAAGTTACTGTAAACATGGCCTTCTAAAGTCACCAAAAAAGTTCAGCACCCCTTGCAGGAAGGATCAGTTTACACCATCTAATTTTTCTGTCTGACTAATACATTAAGTCAGATATCGTTTCCTGCTCACAGACCGTTTTTCCATTCAACCAAGCTCTCTCCCTGTCCTCTCCTGGATTACTTCTTGAATCTTTCTGCCCCTTTTCTGTGTTACCTGTTTTTCCATTGGGCTCATTATGTTCCCCACAGGCCATTTCTCCTGAGCTTTTTCCAGTATGAAGCTGAACACCTCTATAGGTATCTGCAATGCCCTCTGCCCCAAATCCTGAGACCCCACCCCTCAATTCAGTTTATATTCCACAAAATTGCTATCAGAGCCAGTGGGAGCACTCAGCTTCCAGGACACCTCAGGATCTGCCCAGCACTAAAAGCTTGGTTAACCCATCTGCAGGGAGGGAGGAGAGTAAATCCACAGCCAGACTCCTGAGAGGGGGATAAACTCACTGCCCATCGGTGAGGAGGGCACAACATCCCCACTGCAACAGCGAGGGGTGGGAGCGCTCCGGGCTGGGCACGAGTCCTCTGACTCTGGGCAGAGAAGCACAAAATCCTGTTTCCTGGGGCACTCCTGTGCTTACAGCATGGAACAGTTTCTGGGCACAGAATGGCTGCTACTGCACGTTAGCCAAAACACTTAGATTAAGGGAAGGAAGGGCAAGGAAGAAGGAGATAGTTTTAAAAAACCAAAGGGTGCTGCTACAGTGAGAGAATAGTATCATGGAGCAACTGCAGTGTTGTGCTGGTCTGCTGGGAAGGCTGCTGGGAAGCAGACTACTAGTACTCCAGAAGTGGGGAGCAGTCTGATTGTGCTGCCCACACATCCATACTGCCCACAGGGGGCAACAGCGCCCAAAATATTTGAAGATGGGTAAAATGGAATCAACCTCAGCCCCCAAGAAGGGGTGGCTCTGGTCCAGACACCTGTCCACTCACCAAGCCTTAATTTGGCTTATTCTCAACAGGCCAACTCGTGGAGGCTTACTCCAGGAAATCTGCCACTGCCTTCAGCTGGGCTTCACAGCCTCCCTGGCCTAGAACCCAGCAGCTTTCCCTGGACTGGGGTGGGTGTCTGCTTCTCTCTCACTGTGTCACGGGGCTTGAAGGAGAGGGTGTCCTATTAGCTCATATGCTGTGAGTCTGCAGCCCCTTGGATGATCCTGGCTGGAATTTCACTAGTCCCAGTAAAGCTCCCTGCAGACAGAAAGGGGAAATAGCTCTGCGCTCTGTTCCCCTCCTGCACCCAAACATGGTATCTGCGTCCAGGGAACAATGACTTAAAAAGGACTTCAAAAACAGGCATTATTTGTCATCTGGAAGAGCTATAAAAAGAAACACTTCTCAAGTAGTGAGTGTGAATACCATTACTTTACAGATTCAAGGGAAAAAAAGCAGATAACCTTGGGGAGACCCGACCTTCAAACAGGTTCAAATAACTTTACCACGCTTTCCCTTCCTCTCTCCTACACAAGCACAAAATTACATACATGCACATGTTCCCACACGTATATACTCCCACAGAAACATGACTTTGTAGACACAAGCATGCCCTCTCTCATACCCACATAAAAAGCCTCTTGCCCATGTTCTCCTGCATTGGCATTTGCCCACATTCCCATGTTTCCACATGTTTTTCTGTGCTTGCAGTAACACTCTCATGTGCACACACACACACACAGAGCGTTACAGTCAAACACAGTATGATAACTGCAGAAGAAAGATCAGACCTCTCAGTGCTGAGTGTGTTGGAATTTATTTGGGAAAGGAATTCAGTGTTTGTTCCATACCCAGAGTGTTTGGATCATTAGAATATAACCCTGTGAATTTACAGAGTTAAAAATCAGACTACCTATAAAATGAAAGCCCTTACTTTTGCAGCTTCCTGTCCCTTCACATCCAGCTTTCTAGGCCACCCAGATCAGCAACAGATCCCAACAATACTTTCAGAGAGAGGTGTGTGCTGTCTGAGGGGAGCCACGAGCTGTGCACAGATCCACATCCTGAGCAGAACTTTGCAGGATGTCGGGATTTTGGTCGAGCCCTTGATCTGACCCTGGGGCAGATCTGGGTGGCTGGTCTCTCACACACTCCTGATTTCATGACTGGCCACCTTTACACACTGTGCATGTGCTGGGGGCACACCTATGATCCTCCATCACCTGTGCCACACATCTAACTGGTGAACATGCAAACTACCAAAAGCAAGGAGGAGATTAAATTCCCAGAGCTGGAGGGTCTGGCTACCCACTGTGTCCTCTTCTTGCCAGAATCAACTGATACAAGAATTATTCTCTATGACTTTCAACATTAACTGAATATTCTGCTCAGATGGGACCTGCATAAGTTTTTGGCAATGCTAACAACAAATGCTGTCTGCTCCTCTAGGTCCTTCTACATGAGTACCTCAAAGTTCAGCACACATACTCAGTGACCTTATTCTCCAGTGTACTTGGCCCCTTGACTACACACTGATTTCAACCTGAGGTACAAGGAGCTCAGTAGTTCAGAAAACCAGATCCTACCAGCTCATCTCACAGCACAGAAGTAGACAGTGGTTATATTTCCTACCCAGGTCTTTTTTCTCAGCTAAATAGTACTGTGGCACATGGACATGCTGTATGATTTGAAAATCTTATATAAAGTCCAGTATTATTTCACAACTGTGTTAACCAGGGAAAAGGATGGGGGAATGCTTTCCCTTGGACCATGCAGTAAAGTAGTGGCATATCAGGGTAAGAAGAAATCTTGTTTCCTAGACCCTGCTTTAATCGTTAGATGGGATGCAGGGTCCCTCCTTGCTAGGGAAAACAGTGATTGCATCCTTTCCACAGAGGGTGTGTTTGGTGGAAGGTAGGGTTAATGCTGACTTTGCATCTGCATCTGCTGCAGAACCAGGTATGCCACTGCAGGTTCCATCTGGAACATGCTCAGCTTAGTTCAAAAGACTGGATAACACCCATGCTGAACTTTTCCTTTCTGTGGTTTGACTCTGATCTGCATCATCCCCTGGGAAAATGCAATGACATCTGTACAATTGCTCTGTATTTTACCTATTGCCACAAGGCCCACAGTTCAGTGCTCTGTGAATTTTGGTGGCATTTAGTAACATTCTTGTGCCAGTTGGTACAAATAGCCTCATTCCAGCAAAAGAAAACCTAGTGTATGGCCACAGCTCTCCGAGCTGCATCAACAAGGGGAATCACTGGGGATGATGGGACAAGGGGAAACGGTCTGAAGTTGTATCAGGTTAAGTTTAGGCTGGATATTCGGAAAAATTTCTTTACTGAAAGGGTGGTAAGATACTGGAACAGGCTGGCCAGGGAGGGGGTGGAGTCACGATCCCTGGTTAGAAGAAGAGTAGATGTTGTACTTGGTGACATGGTCTAGTGTTGGACCTAGTAGGGCTGGATAGAGGGTTGGATTCTATGATCTTGAAGGTCTTTTCCAACCAAAACCATTCTATGGTTCTGTGACATCCTGCTAAGATCCTCTCTCAGGTGGGTGTAAGCCTAAGGTTAGCTAAGCTAGCTTGCACCACTTCATGTCTATTTTCAAGGTTTGCCTGAAGACTGGTAAAAGCAATAGGCACTTGTGAGTGTGAGAGCTATCCCTCTGCCTCTCTACCTGCAACCACTGATACCTGGAAAAAAACAAACTTGAATTTGAAAGGCATGAGGTGCTTCTTTCCCATGTCATTGCACTTGGCATAGGGGACACATCAGCATCTCTTGCATGGCTCTGTGTAAAAAGGGGAGGCTGCCAGGCAAGAACGCAGGGCAGAATCCAGTGCTCAGCTCCTTGTTTCTGCTGTCTTCTGTGTGAAGAGAGAAACAGCCTTTGCAGGGTCAGAAAGTAACTGCAAACCTCAGGATGAAAACCCAGCAGCGCCCAGTTCCACCCACCTCCAACACACCCAGAGACCTCAGCTGCTGGCGCCCGGCAGCTGCTCCCGCGGCTCTGAGGAGTCACAGGACACATCTCCCCCTGGAGCTCTCACAGCACGGGCTGGCCTGGGGCTGGAGCGACAGCCACGCCGTGTCCTGCTCTGTCACCCAGGGCTCTGCAAGCCCACGGGGGCTCTAAGGCCCAGGCACATGCCAGCCTGGAGAGCTGAAGGGACAGTGCTCCAGCACCAGTGATCTCGCTGGAGATGGCAATGCAGCTTTTCCTCCAGTTCATAAGTAAAACCAGCCAAAACCAGTAAAGGCTTTCCTCAGTCCTGCTTTCTGTGGCAACGGTACAGCTGTCCTTACCAAACAGATTGCCTGCTCTTCAGTGGGTTCAGCAAAGGGAATGATGATGCTTTATGCATTTTTATTGCCCACTGCAAGGGAAGCAGTTAGGAGAATCAGGAGGTTGGAAGGAAAGAGAAGATGGACTGCAAGGCAAGTATATTGGTACCAGAGGTTCTGCTCCTGGTCTAAAAGGTCTTATCTTACCATAAACTTTGACCAGAGAGAAATGAGCTGCTGTGAAAATAAGAAGCAATGTCAACTGTCACATGAAATACATCAGTGAGAAGAGCTGCCTGTACTCTGAGAAGCTCTTTGGGTCAGGAAGCAATGCCTGATCAGTGAAAATATTCCTAATGGCCCAGACATCAATAGAAATGTCTTTACTGACTTTCAGAGACAGCAAGAACACTCCATGGCCTGGATGACTGCTAGAAATACCCGTCTTGGTTAACTACTACAAAGGTCATTTCAACTTGTAAGAATGGGAAGACCTCTCTCAGTAGGTCTGTCTGACTAGCAGAGGCCCTTTTGGCTGCAGAGTCAGCTGGAAAGTCCTGTGCCTTGCTCAGTGTCAGAGTACTTCCAGCTTTAGAACAGAAATGATGTCGAGACCTTCACAGTTTGCTCCAGAGGATGTGACAAAAGGTCTCCAGAAATCTTGTGAATGGCCAGTTGTGTCATTGAGCACTGCCTGCTGCCTGTGCCAGCATCATGGATGTGATAAAAATCTTGCAGTGGAATGGCAGTGAAGCAGAAATTTTAAAAAAAAAAGAACACTCTAGTGCCTGACATTCTTTTTAGGATGCCAATAAAAGATAATGTTACCTGTAAAATGTGCAAGCTGCTTCTAGCGCTGCACCTCCCTCCTCTCCTACACCCTGCTTCTGAATTTGTCCTGCCCCTGCAGTGGACAGAACCTCAGGAGAAAAGGGCACCAGGGCAAGAATGTCACAGATGGACCCTCCAAACTAAATCATCAGCTAAAGAAAACAGGGAGAGAAGTGCTGAGAATCCAACAGCTTTGCCTCCTGCACCATTTACCACCTCGGCGGTTCCAGGGGAGCTGCTGCACTCTGGCTGAGCTCTGGATCGAGCTGTATCTGGGTAGATTTTCCAACACCCATGTCAAATATGGCACAGGTATGAGAAGAGAGGAGGGAGATGAGGCTGGGAGAGGGAAGACAGAGTAGAGCAGATCCAGTGTGTCGAGTTCAGGTCTGAGAGAGCTGCACTGGGCTGTGTCTGTCCCAGCGTGAGCCGTTTCAGTACCTCACGCTCTCGCACAGGGAGAAGCTCAAGGACAGATGCTTTGATTTGGAAAGATGTTCCTGTTTGCCAGAGACATAAACCATCCAGTGAGGTGCTCAGAAAGTTTGGCTGCACCTCTTGGTTCAGTTTTCCTGTGCATTTGGGATGCTCCTGCTATTGGGATCTCTGTATGTAATATAGATTAAATAGGACTTTGTGCTGATGCAGTGAATTTCATCAGAGGATCTCACAGCGTTTGCAAATTAATTAAAACTCTCATGGCACCCTACTGCTAGTATCACCATCTTATTTAGATGGCAGTGGAGGCACTGAGAAAGAGCTGCCTTATCCTCGACCACCCAGAAGAGGTGGACTAAGCTCTTCTGCCTGATGCTAAGTCCCTTCTTCCACTGACTGGACCGGTCCCCTCCCTGCCCATGAGCACACAGGATCCCTGTTCCAGCCTAATGGAACATGAAGTAGTTCAGCAGAGGAGATTTTTGTGGGATGATACAGAATTGCTTTTGGGCAGCAAAGTATGACAGTTGGGGGGGGTGGTGTCTGGAGCCAGGGGGGAATCACAGAATCCCAGGGGTTGGAAGGGCCCTGGAGAGCTCCTGGGGTTCAACCCCCTGCCCAAGCAGCTCCCCAGCTCATATTGCACAGGGCAGCGTCCAGACGGGGCTGGAATCTCTCCAGAGATGGAGACTCCACACCCCCTGGGCAGCCTGTCCCAGGGCTCTGGCACCCTCACTGGGGAAAAGTTCTTCCCCATGTTGCTGTGGAACTTCCTCTGCTCTGACTTGCAGCCATTGCCCCTTGTCCTGTCCCCACAGACACTGAGAAGGGGCTGGCCATTTCCCCCTGCATCCCGTGCTTAAGATATTTCAGAGGTTTATCAGTTTATTCCTTAATCTGAATTGACTTGTACAGATGATGTCTACATGACTTTCCTAACTCTGGCAGAGAACACTATGGACTTCAGCTTTGCTGCTCCCATCTGCCTTGCAGCACCACCAGCAAACAGGGGTTATCTGAAAGAGGCATTTTCCTTATGGGAAGCTGCTGTGGTGCCTTTAAGATTTGGAGTGATGCCCTCTGAAAGGGACGCAAGAATATTTCAGAGGGACTCTCTCCTTCAGGAAAAAAGCCCAAACCATGTCTTTCCAAGACAGGGTCAACTCCTCAGCCCTTTATCTGGAAGCACTTACTATACAATTAATGGAAGGAACTCTCATCAAATGAGGGACAAATCATAAAATTAGGGAGATGGAAATTAGGCATGGACAAATGATCCAGGTGCAGGGGAGATTTATGGGGGAGGTTGTATTATAGCTAATGATTTCTGCTAATGATCCTCCAAAGTATAAAGTGGCACAGAGCCCACTCTCAATGGGACGAGAGAAAATCCTGTGTGCAGAGCGAAGGGCATTCCTCTTGGGAGGGGGAGCTGGACCCACAGCACCACCATCGCCCCCGCCCAGAGATGCTGGTTGTGGAACTCAGGAGCCAGAGGCCTGCAAGAACAGTGGGGACCTCTCTGTCATGAGGAGAGTCACCCAAAAAGCAGGAGCTTTTCCATTTCTAGCACCTCCCTCAGCAGCTTCTGAGAACATCCTATCCCAACTCTCCACACCATCTTTTGTCCTGAAAGTAGTTTCCCACACAGCACTCAACCAAAGGGTGAGGGTGCCAGAGCCCTGGGACAGGCTGCCCAGGGGGTGTGGAGTCTCCATCTCTGGAGAGATTCCAGCCCCGTCTGGACGCCGCCCTGTGCAATATGAGCTGGGGAGCTGCTTTGGCAGGGGGTTGCACCCCAGGAGCTCTCCAGGGCCCTTCCAACCCCTGGGATTCTGGGATTCTGTGAAATGGAGGTCCCCCGGCCATCACCACAAATCTGAGCTGGAATGTCACTGCTAAAAATGTGGAGGGAGGGACCTGGGCCTTCCCTGCTCTCCTCTCCCTTGCAACCTACCCATCCCAGTCTATAAACAATGGGAACAAAACAAGGTGGGTCAAGTTAAGCTCTGGTGTTCACCAGGAAGGGTCTTTTCATTTACACTTTAATTTTCTATTTGGGAATCTCTCCTGACAGTTATTTCACCTTCTTCCTGAAGAGTAGCAGAGCTCCTTCATCACCCTGAAAGCCACTGCTTCGACTCTAGCAGAGATGAGGTGAGCTGCATGCTCTTCATCCAGACACCCAGCTGGCACAGAGCAGATCTTTGCTTCCTGGCACTACACCTCCCCTTATTGCATTTCTCATCTGGAAGAGGCTGAGCCTCAGCCTGCAGCAGCTACAAGCTTTCCACACAACCAGAGCTCCTCGTGGCATCTGTACCAGCGTGGGCTTGCCTAACCCAGCATTTCTCTGGTGTTCCTTGGACCAGTCCTTCATGATGCTCTCCTCTATGTCAGCCTCTAAATCCAGGTAAAATCCAGGTCTAGAAGGGTTGGGTGCACCCTTTTGTGACAAGGAGTGTGGTACCAAGAAATGAAGCTTTAGAAACCTGGGCTCTGTGCTTGGCTCTGCCCCTAGGCACAACATCCCACCTCATAGTGCCTCTGTGGAAGTAATAATAATTATGAAAGGAAAATAATGTTCCTGACCTGCTTCACACAAAGCTTTGACATCTAGGGACAGCAAGGAGGTGTTCTTACTAGCTAATCCAAGTGGAGGATGTTATTAATAATTTGTAACAATCAGGCTCTCAGCAAGCAGTTCAGCAACTATTTTCAGCCACAAAGGCAACGTTACTCCCAAACTTCAGAATGCTTTTCATAGGAAACAGAAATTAAAGGATATGGGGTTTTGGAAGAAAATCTAGGATGGGAGAGTTTTAAGGGGATTGGGGTTCCTTTCTTGCTGTGAAGGAAAGGGGAAAAAAAAGAAGAACAATTAAAGCTGTGCTGGCCTGTGCTCCCCTGGGAGCCCTGTCCTGCCAGCTCCAGTGATTGGTAGTCTGGACTATTACTTCACTGTTCTTGGAGTAATAAAAATTCCTGGTGAGTTTCATTTGGAGCTCTGATCACGAATGCCACAGTGATTCCCAGAAATATGGGCAGGGTTGGATGCCAAAACAGTACCAAGTAAAATCTGCTGAGCTAGTGGGTTCATGCATTGGGGGTTGTGTTCCCCCCCACGAGGAACTGAATCCATCTGCTACAGGGAGGAGATGAAAAAATGAGGGAATGGGGGAAAATCGTGTGTGAAAGAATCAAGACTACAAAAAGAAGAGGCCATGCAGGTAATGGGAGGAGAGAGCTGCAGGAGGGAACTGCAGTGGCTTAAACCAGTAGATGGTCAGTAGGCATCTGGGTCATCAATGGGTGTTAGCAACGGCTATTGGGAAGTGATTCATGTAGAAGAGCAATGGAGGAGGTAATTCTGGGTCTCAAGGCACAGCAACCACTGGGAGAGAGTTAATTAACCCTGTTTGCCCAGCCTCTCCGTGAGCCCCTCCAACCTCAATCTCTACTGGCACAGGAGACTCCTCTGGAGAGCTTGATTCTGTTCGTGCCCTGCCAGATGTATCCTAAACCTGGACCATGGACCAAGAAGCATCTCCTTCCCTCAGCACTGCCACTAAATACAGTCAGGGTCCTGCTCTGGTCTGTACTTTGGTTCACAGAGTTTGCTTCTAAAGGCCTTTTGTAGCCACAGCCTTTGAAGGAACAGAGTTTTTACAGACACCAAAGAGAGCTTCAAGTTTTCCCCTCCTCCTGCTGGGAAGGGTTTCAATTAACACTGCCTACAATCATGAGCCATACACCTCAGAGAAGCATCTCAAAGAAAGGAAAAGACTATAGGATTAATGAGCAAGGAGAGAAAGGTGGTTAAAAATGAAGAATGGGGAAAAGAAAATGTTCCCCAGAATTATCTTTGTCATCTTTCTCTCTCCTGTGTATCCCTGCCTTCTCCTTCAGTGTGCCAGGGTGAGGACTTTCTGAGTTTTGGTTGGGTTTTTCTTTGGTTTGTGGTTGTTTTTCCTGTAGGAATTCCTGTTTCCTACCTCTTTTCTGTTTCCCTTTTTCCTTGTTAAGGAGGGGAGGTCAAGTAGTTCTCCTGTAACTAAGATGCCAGTCATTATACTCATCTTCCCAGGTCCCACAGCCCCACTGCAAGTGAAGTTCTCCAGACTGGTGGCAGGGAAACAAACTTTCCTGAGTTCCCCCACTGTATCTGTGCAAAACATTTCAGATGGACAGACAAACAGATAATGTTTTCTGCTTAAATAGAAAACCTAATAAACAGATAAATACATTGTAAACTTCCCTTTGCTTTTATCAACCTGGTTTGGCATTAGTTTGTGCTCTGATTAAGCAGAATGGGCAGTACAAGCTAAACAAGATTGACCTGATGGGGGAAAAGGGTCAGGGTGAAAAGAGTCACCTAGAGTCTATAAATGAAAACCTACAGTCTCAATACATTCTCTCAAATTATCTCTCAAAAAAGAAAGAAAAACACCCCAACAAACCCACCCCAAAGCTAAATAACTTCTATTTATTGTTATCACAGGGCATGTCCAGGAAAAGTATTTTGCACACTGCCAAATTTTCTCTCTAGGTGCCCACACCTTTGCCAACATGTGTAGGGCTCAGCCTTCCCACATTTTCCTGTTGTGGAAATGGATGCTCTGCTGAAGTCGCTCTGTGAGGCTGACACGCAGTAGGTACTGGCTCTGGTGGCACAGGAAGTGATGCTTTTCCCCACTCACCTCTAATAACTTCCAGAGAAATGCTTCAGCACGTTACAAAGGTCACAGAGGGGTATTCCTTGGGTGAGCTCTGACTAGCACAGGTCATTAGTGCCATTACGTTCTCACCAAGATAAGGATTTTATCTGCTGTGTCCCAGTCTGGGTTAGGACTGGCCGCCTTTTTCAGCCTGCCCTGCCTGTTTTTCTAACTCCCAGTCACCCTGTCTACTGGGTACTCTAGCAGAAGTGTAAATTCTGAAGCCAAAAGGGATTGATGAGATCATCTAAGCTGGGCAGAGATCACCGTGCTGTGAGCAGAGTAGGATCTAGTCCTAAATTCATGCTGTTGCTGACCTGTCCTCTCCTGGGCCAGCTCCTTTAACATGCTCAAGGAAAGTTCACATTTCAGTCATCTCTTGCCTTTGCCTTAGGGTAGAGGATGGACTATATACTTTCCTCCCTCCCAGGAGACTTCTCTGTCCATTTCTATGATTATCATGCTGGAAAGGATCCCTTTAGGTCAAGCTCACAACCACCTTGAGTTTCTGTCAGAGAAGAATAGTGTACACATTAGCCCTCTCATTATGCATTTTTCCTGCTGCATCTCCACGTTTTATTCCCTCAAGGGTATTACAAGTTTTTTCCATAGGAACCTACTCCTGCAGCCCCCACCCACCCAGAGAGACCCCCTGAAATAAACAGCAGCCTAGCAGCCTGAGCCTGCTGCATGCTGAGACCTCCCAGCCGTGGGTTACAGGGCTATATATACTGGGCAATTTGTATGTCCATAGCAGTATTGATCCGGGTGTTTGTAATGTTTCTCTGTATACAAAGAGCAAACAGAGGCTGTCAATCAGAATAACATTCATTTCAGATTGCACCAACAAAGTAACTACAAGGAAGATTTCCAGGAGCTGGCTCTGCGTGTGAGCGTGTCTCCCTCCTTCCCTTCCTCTTTCCTCTGGCACGCTGTGCTAAAATTAACACAGAATAGTCCTTAAGAGCTAACAAAGTGCAAATAATGCTTAGTGCTCATGTCATGCTTTTCATTTGTGAATCTCATGGCAAACTTCATTACCCACACTGCACAGGCAGGGTAGCTGGGCACGCAGGGGCACCGCGCTGCGCCCGCGGCTGGGGAAGTGAGCGGCAGGGCTGGACAGAGCCCCCCCAGGAGCGCTGCTCCCAGAGCGGTGCTTCAGAGCCCACCGGTCACACAGCTATGCAGGCAGCAGGCAGCCAGACACGCAGGTCAGACCTGCTGCTGGAAGAGCCAAAAGGCCTTTCTCTTTGCAGGCCTGCTCTTTAACTTCTTTGTCCTCTTGTCAGATTTTATTCCTGAGCCCAGATGGACCTGATTATTGTGATTACTCACACTAAGGTGAAATACAGAGCTTCACCCCCCTGACTAGGAAAAATAAATAGGCCTCTCTCCCCAGCACCCACACCCACTCCCACACTTCCCTCTGAACTTGAAATAAAAACCCTGCAAAAAGATTCCCGGTGGCTTTGTCAGGGAGGGGGGGATGGTGAGGATTGGTACAGTATATAACATCTCAGCTCTCCCGGATCAGTCACGCTTCCTAATTCAATAAGGTGAGAAGGAGCATAATTTGATCATATTTGTTTTGCATCACTGCAAAAACAGAAAATGAGGGGCTGCAGAGCCGCACCAATTTACTTCATCCGACCTTGATTAAAAGAAAATTAATTGCCGCATCTCTCAGGATATCTCAGGCAGCAGCCAATGGCTCTCCAGAATGGCACACACACACACTCACACACACACACACACACACACACTCACACTCACACACACACAAAAAAGAAAGAAAGAAAAAAAGAAGGAAGAATCAGGGAGTGAGAAGAACAGGGAGTGAGAAGAACAGAGAAGCTCTGCCCTTTCATCTCGTAGCACAACTGTCTCATTGGAAGGGTTGGCAAGCTGAGGGAGAAAAAACGAGTGCTCAGGAAACCAAGGGCTCGTGGGGAAGTCAGCTCTGGTTTGCCAGGGTTTGCAGGTTAAATTTCCCTTCTGTGTTCACCACCGCGTTCCCAACAGTTGGGGATTGTCCCAGTCTCCCAAGGTCTGGCTTGTCAGGCCACAGGAGCAAAGCAGGGAGTATCTCAAGGCAAGACTTGGCTTAGAGCAGCTGGTAACAGGACACAGAGGCTTTTCCTGCTATATACTTCCCCATTCACTCAGAGCCAGGTCTATGCTAGAAATTATTTATGGTAATGTCAATTAGGGCCATGATTTTTTAACTGTATTTCTACACTGCGAAAAGCTGTAGTGTAGCTGCAGTGATACAGGAACCAAAGTGCTTTTACCAAGATAGCTGATTTCCCTCAAGAAACTAATTTAAGCCATGCCAAGCCAACAAAAGCACTCTTTGGCTGATCCAAGCTCTGTCTCACTAGTAGGATGCACTGACAGCAATACCAGCCAACATGTTCTAGTGTCAATTAGGAAAGACAGTAAGATGCTGTAATGAGGCTGGGATAGCCTTAAAGAAAGAAAGGGGAATACATTCTGAGTATTATTCCAATACCCTTTCCAGGGGCACTCAGAAGGGCTAGCTTTTGCTCAGTGAACTTTTGCCTTAACCATTCAAAGCCAAGGAAGAAAACAGACTACCCCAGAGGGTGAGGCACAGTAGCTAGGTTGGCTTCTACACCAAACTGCTGTCTAGGCAAGCGTGCCTCTCTGTTTGCACAGGGAACAGACAGCTTAACCTCAGAAGGCCAGAGACAGCCTCTGTGAACAGTGCCCATAAAGACTGCACCTAGGGGGAAGAACCTTTCTGGGACTCCCACTGCAATCACACACACAGAATCACACACAAAATCTTAGGGGTTGGAAGGGACCTCAAGAGATCATCGGGTCCAATCCAAAGTCAGTGATGCCCCAAGCAGCAGCTCCTACAATACCTGTACTTTTGAAAGTGAGGTACAGCAGGGAGGAAAAAAAGTGTATGTTTTCAAAAACCCATCCATCCTGTTTGGTCCTTTGGACTGAGCCATCTGAGTCAATATTTAGCGGAGAGGGGTCGGACCTTAGTTCCTATTAGCCAGGTGCTACTGTAGATGCTCTTTTTGGCAGTTTCAGTAGAGGCCACTGACTAAATAACCAGCGAGGGTTTCTCTTGACCTTGCTTCTATTGACTGTATTCAAAGGGATGAGAATTGGCAGCAGGTGTCATTGCCCATCCTGTCTACGCCACTGCCCAGGCTTCCCACTCCCCAGCTACTCAGAGACCTCCCAGGCCTCTGCCTGGGAACTTCCACCAGCACTAAACTCACACAGCATTTCTGATGGGGAAAAAAAGATGACGACTCTGGCTGATCCAGTGCAATTATCAGCTCAGAAGCTCCTGCTGCAATCCCACTCGAATCTGTATTAAAAATTCATTTCAAGTGTTCTGGGTTGGTTGTTTTTTTTTTTTTTCTTAGCTGCAAGTAGAAGAATTTACCCAGCTGTTTTATTAGGAAATTAAAGGGCACATTTTTCTAAGCAATGCACTGGAATTTAGATGGACCATAACCATGACTAGTGTTAATGTGAGAAAGATATATCTGTCCTCAACATCCAACCATCCATCCATCCCACTGCACACATTGCTGTATTAGCCCTAACCCAAGCAATGCTAAAATCTTAGACTCTTAATATCACAGGAATATAGGATTAGGAGGGAGCTCTAGAGGTCATTTTGGCCACTTACTTCTATGCAGGACCAACTATAGCTACATCATTCTTGTTTGCCTAGCTGGTTCTCAAATCTTCCTTTGATGGAGGTTGTACAACCTACCTAGACAATCTATTCCAATGTTTAACTATCCTTATCAGAAGAAAGTTTTTTTCCCAATGGCTAAACTAAATCTTTCTTGCTGTAATTTAAGCCCATTATTTCTTGCAATTTAATTCTTCCTTCCTGGGCCTCATTCTTTACATAAGAACATTTCTGCAAAAGTCTCCAAGTTTTCATAGTTTAACATTTCCAAATTCCATCCTGATAAAGGTCAATCTGATGCACACAGAAAGAGGAGAGACGTCCAGTGCTTTCAGAGGTAAAAAGGAAACCAACCAGTTCATTCAACAGACAAATCTTCCATGCCACAGAAGATTCTAATTTAAGAAAGAAGCTGCAATGTTAGAAATGTGTGTTTTTATAAATAAAATAAAAGCAGGGTGTGTGTTCCTCCCATGTTATCCCTACCATAAAACTGCAGCTTAATGTATCACACAATCTTGTTTTGGAATGGGTGGTAAATGGGGGAGTTTGGGGTTTGTTTGGGGTTTTTTTTGTAAAGCATAAATAGCATAAATATTTGCCAAAGCATCCTGATTTAAACACAAATCCTTTGGGCAGCCCATGAGCCTGTCTTGGTCCCTGAAGTCAAAGGAATGATCCCCACTATGGTGTGCTCTACACACAAAGCTGTCACAGCTTTTACCCAGATTCCCTGCTGCAGAGTAGAACATGGGTCATAATTAGGATGGGTGGGTACCAAGAGCAAAACTGGAATCAGAGCTGATTTTCTCAGTGCTCCAGGATGCAGAGATGTAAACCTTTGATTCAGGCTGTTACAGAGCTTTACAATAGCAACCACAAGGCCCAAAGACAAGAGGAGGAGCTGCATGGTGCCTGGTTCTGCACTGACTCTCCCAAGCACCAGCACGCCAATGAGAGCCCTGTGTGCTGAAGAAGGGTGCTTCCCATTTGGACTCCTGCTGTCCCACTTATGTTTCCCAGATTACAGGAAAACTTTATTTCACTTATAAAATGGTGAGAATCTGCTTGTAGAAATTAACTGCTCCTTTGGGTGCTTTTGCTGGGCAGTCTTGTGGAGAAAAGAATGGTTTTAAGTTCAGATTCTGCAAAATCTGAGGTGGCACTTAGCAATAAGCCAGACTGCCAAACCCAGCAAGCCATACTGGGGCCAGAAAGGATCTTCCTGCACCAGAACCTGTCTGTATGGACATGAAGATCCAGAGGCTAACAGAGCAGTTTGGGGAAACAAACACACTTTACACGTGAAATCAAATTAACACTCTTGCGGTCACGCAGACAGTAGAGTCAACCAACCATGAGAGTTACAGTGGAATCAACTTAATTAGCACTCCTGTTTTTAAGTGAGCAGTCCCCCTCCTCCAGAAAAACCCTGCAGACTTGAACAGAAATGGGAGTTCCAAGGAAACTCTCCCAAATGCTCCAGTCAAACAGAGAACAAGGTTCAGTGCAGCTTTTGACCCGTTCTAGAGAAAGGAGGGGGTTCTGCACTGAGTGGACACCATCCAGCCACAGAATATAGGCAGACACACATGGTGCACCCAAGTATGTATAGATACATAGGCAGAGTTTGGAAGCTGAGAATTTCTAAGTTATTGTAGGTCTCAACACAGGGTCATACAGGAACTTGCACAGGACTTTTGCTCAGTGTGAATAATTTGCACAAATATTTGTGTAAAGGTAGTATGAATTTTTGGTTTAAAATTATTACTAAAATCATACATTTGTAAACAATTACTAAAAATGATTAGGTGTATGATTACTTTATATACCTAAGAGTACTTTAACTGAAGATTACTTTAATGAAACATTTGTATATCTATATATGAGTGCACAAAGTATTTTGAGTAGGGTAAGCATGGTGGGAACAGGCTATATTTATTTTATGTGCAACATTGAAGCATACTATTCCAACTATTCCTGTGAACATACCAGGTCTGGCTGCTTTTATTCTGAGTATGTACAGGGCTCTGTGCTTAATAGATCACAAGCGTGTGGATGCATCTGTGTACTGTGAGCATGTAGCAAGAGTTCAGCCTTTGCTGTGTGTGTCTGTATGAATGCACATATGTGCATAGAAACGTGTTTGCAGTGTATGAGCTGCAGTGGGGGAGCTGGTATCATTGCAACCACATGTGCTCTTATACAGAACATGTGTCCCAGAAAAATTCACCCTGATGTTCTTTCTCTGCTCTCCAAGGTTAACTTAAATAAAACAAAGAAAGTGGTTGCCCTTCTCAATAATTCATGGCTTGCTTTAATAGCCCATCTTAAAAACATACATAATTTCCCCCAATTTTCTGATACACTAATTACCTAGCTCTAAAGCCAACGGTGTTCTGTATTTGACCTAAGTGATAGATTATCTGGAAACCCCTTGTAGCCCAGACACAGAACCATTTGCTTTTATCATCCATCACTTCTGGTTTTCTTGGCATTTGTCACCATCTATCACTTGAGCTTGCAGGTTGTGATCCTGCTTAGACTGGAGTCAACAGTATGATTCCAGTGGGAGCAGGACTGGAGGAGCACCCAACTTTCACCGTCTTCAGCTCCATTCCTTTCTTCATCTTTGCTGTCCAAATTAGCTGGTAACAGCACTGGATCACCCCAATACACTCAGGAGTCCCACAAAGATCTCAAAGCACTCTAACAGACTTCCCAAACAAGTACTTGCTAGCTCAGTATATCTCAAATCACTTTCCAAAAGAAGTTCATATTACTAGCCTCATTTTACAGATGATGAAACTGAGGCAACTGGTATAAAATGACGTGACTTCTTCCAGTGGGCGAGGGACAGAGCCAAGGAAGACGTGTTATCTCCTAAGCCCCCACTGAGGCTCCACCAACTTGGCTGCACTGCCCAGCACTGCCCTTTCTGCCACACAGCTGTCTCCGTGGTGGAGCACAACGGGGCTGCTCAACAACCCTCAGGAACACTTAGGCCAGCACAGCCTGGAATGGAAATGAAGGAATATCCTGTTTGTAGCTGAAAGGGACGGGTTAAAGAGGTTAAATACAGCTTCTCACACTGCAGTTTGTCCACAAGTCCCAGATTAAGGCTGCTGTTATTGTGAAAAATGCTACTAGATCTTCCTTGTTGAACAGTGGGAAAGTCTTTGGGAGAGAAGATAACATCCCCACAGCAGTGATCCACACAGACTGAGTGAGCAGCAATGTTTCCCTAGCTCATTACGTGGTGTCTAAACAGGAGCTCTCGAAATTGCCCTCAATTGTGGGTGCAAAGTGTCTGAAAATCTAGCTTTATAAGAACAGAAGTTTTAAGGGTCATAGTTAGGTCCTCTGTACACTTCTTGTACCCAAGGAAAGCGTGCAAACAGAAGCCATTAACACAGTAAATGAGTCACACGTGTGTAAGCATGTAATGTGCTGGAGAGGGACGATGCGGCGACTGCAGCGTGGGTGCAGTGCTGTACAGTGAGACTCAGTACTGCTGCCTGAGCTGAGAAGGGGCCAGGACTCATCACAGGACACTGAGCACAGGGACTAAAAACCAGAGTTTGTATTTGCAGGCGGGCGGCTGTCGCCCATTCCTGCTCTTTTACACGCTGGCCACAAGGAGAGGACAAACAAGCCTCCTGTGTCCTTCTCGCGTTTCTGTAGCCGGGTGTGTGGCTGCAGGGGAGGGATACGTGCTGGGATACGTGCTGGGATACGTGCTGTAGCTTCAGTGCACACACGAACCTTCCACATCCCGTGGCCAAAACCAATTGGTGCAAGGCAGCGTGAATCCTCTACTTCCCAAACACAATCTGTGTGCAATATGGAGTCAGAAGTGTGTGTCGCAGAGTGTGGTAGGTGTGACTCTGTGTGCATGAGTATTATATGTGCTTGTGAGTACAGTAGGTGTGGTGTATATGTACAGTACAGCATGTGTTTGGATTCTGGGAGTAGGGGATGTTTAGTAATTAAATCCCTTTTCATCCTTCTGCACCTGTCTCCTTCTGAAAACTGAGAGAACAGACGTCAACCGGGACAAGGGCTGGATTGAATACAGCCAATTCTGAAATATTTATTAGCTTGTGACACCACTCAATGGAGGAGAAGGAATGCTGGCTAATCCGCCCAGCAAGTGCTCGCTTGGTGGAGGGGCATTTTTCTACAGTGCCTCATTATATTTCAACTACTGTCTACTTTGTCAAAAATGGTATCATTTTAATTTGTGTCTATATTTATTTTCAAATGCTTTTGCTAGTAACCAGAGATTTCTGAGCACTGGGTTCTGAATCTAGGCTTACCACTGGACACTCATGGCTTTCTGGCCCCACTGCAGAGCTGTTCCAGAGCTTCCCTTTTGTGGGTGCATTTTCTCCACACTGCACCCCTCTAACTGCCATCCACACCAGGGAGGATCACGCAAAGGGCACCGAACACATCTTAAATTTCCTGGGTTTGCATTGATTCACCTGCCCATCTCTCAATTTGTAATATAATGTGAAGCTCCCCACAGCACTACAGATAGGACTGAGACGCAAGCAGTCCCTCGCTCTCACAAGCCCTTCGATTTCACATAGATGGAAGTTCTGTGCTCACTCTTTGGGCTGTGGCAGGACACTGGTTAATGCCTTAGGCACATTTGTCTGGATCAGTGACTATGAACTGAGTTTAGCCACAGATAAAACTGTGTAAGGTTTAAGTCATGCCACAGGGACCCAGATTTTAAGCCTCCTTTCATTTGGACTCTGGTTTTGAGTCTCCATCTGTGCCAGCAAATGGATATGAACTTTTGCTAGTTCCTCTGGAAAGGGTCCTGACCCATATGGGGCTATTGCTGGTGAAGTCCTGAAGTGTTGCGGGCTGCCCTTGGGCAGCACTGGAGCTCCCTGTGCTTAGAGAACTTGACTGGTTTATTAAAGGGTATCTTAGCTAGTGACACTCCTCCCACCAGAGGATGCACTATGTTTGAAGTTGTTCAAACTACCACAAGCTGGTTTTATATATCCATTTACCTTCCTATATATGTACAGATAATGTAGAGCTATGCATTCCTGCGTATATGTGTGCATACATGTGTACAGCAAGCATCCTCCTGTGTACTCACACCTGTATGTAAGCTTGACTTTACCTTTGTTTGCTCTAAGTGGCCACACCCAAATCCCTGAGAAACGATGATTTTTGATGGTAAAACTACACTGAGGGTGGAGTGTCGGGGCTTATAGTGCCAGAGGAAGGGTTCAGACAGAGCAAAGCTTAAAGTCAGCTCTCACAGCAGTGGAAACATTTCTTTTAAATGGGAGCTTATATACATGGTTAGACACCTTCTGAAAGACAGTACCTACTGCTGGAGAGAGCTTGGCCCTTCCTGCTAAAGGGCATTCAGTGCCCTGAGAGAGAACTTCAGTCCGGAGCCTGGCTTTAGTTGAAGGAGAGAACTGGACTTTGATTTCTAGTAGAGAACAATCTGCCCACACCAGAAGCCTCTGTGTGCAGAGACTTCCTGGGAAGCAAGTCTCCCTTCACTAAAGTAGCAAATAGCCAGTGATCTTCACGGAGATCAGAAGTGACGTTCTCTTTAGGTTCTCCTGGGGATTTGACAGATGCTAGCGAGACGCAGACGCTGCAGATGCCTCAACAGGGATGGGGGTTAAAAAGTTTTCTTACCAGCAGTGTGCAAAAAAAAGAAAAATTAAAAAAAGGCAAACCTGACAACAAATCCCACTGTGCAAGGCTTATTCTGGATGGTTTTGGCATGATGCATCGTTGCAACTAGTGTGTTTGAGCAGTAATTAGACATGGCCCTGGGGGACTGCAAGTGCATTAGAAGGGACGAGGCTCACCATGAGCCAAATGGCTGCTCTTATTGTTCTCCGCAGGGTACTTAGGATGATCTTAGAACCAAATCCTTCCATAATGCTGCAGAAAAGGGACTGCAGCATGAGACCTGCTGCACCACCACCGATTCCCCACATCTGATCAAACCCACTCATGTCAGCACTTGCGCATGCTCAGTTCACCCCCTCACCTGACTACGGGGACAAGCGCGAGTCACCATGGAGTAGCAACCTGACATTGTTTCTGCATCACAGCAACGTGCTCACACTTCTGTGTGCTGTATTCTTGAAAGCAATTTTCAGTGTCAAGGATGGAAAGCAGACCTGATGCCCCACTGATGATGTCATTATCACAATACTCAATCCCCTTTCCAACTGATCACAATTGGTTCCTCATACCTGTTGACCATATGAAACATCTTGGTTGTGGAACGGTTCTGTTTGTCTCACAGTACACCATCTCACTAGCTTCAAAACACTGCAGCACATACTGACTGCACCAGGTATTCCCCATCACACCGACCGCACTGATTCCTCTCACTGCAGTGAGCACACTGGGCCCTCCTGTCCCATTCGCTATGGTGGTGTCCTCGGCTGTACTAACGCGATGGGTGTTTTCAGGTGTCAGTGGTTACAGCCAATCTCTTTCACAACAAGATCCAGTTATCACTGATTCTACTGGAACCGAAGTGCCCGCTAAGTCCTGCTGGCTCAACGACTTCACAGCAACTTTTCACTGAGCACCACACCGCTATTTTATATGACATAATAGTCTGTACTAAGAAGCACACTTAGACACTTCAAGTCATTTGGTTTCCTTTCAAACTCAATGCATGTAACAGACACCACCACACAGTTTCACAGAACAGAGAGAAAGGAACACTATTTCCTACAAGTTAATTCCTCTTTTGATCCTATTTCACAACTTCTGCTCCGATTTTGTTGCAGTTAAATGGAAGGAAAAGTGCTGGTAGGACATTCTTAAAAAGATGGAAACCTCATCTTTGTCTTGATCTTAGCTTTTAGGTGCTCACCCACAGTAAGAAACTGCAATCTCAGATTTCAGTTTCCCCTCTGAAGACCCTGGTTTCCCTCTAACATTTTGAAGAAAGAGGAAAAGGAGCAGACATAACACATGAGATATATGAGAAATTAGGAGAACTGTCTCATTTTAAGCAAATCCAGGCAAGTATGAACCTACTGTGTAGCTCACAACAGGACCTGTCCCCTTCTTCTCTACTCAGTGTGGCCAACAGTGTTGCCATCAACAGACTGGCATGAACCCCAGCAAAGAGAAGAGATTCTAGTTGTCCACTCTCCACTTAATGACAAAAGTCTCTTAGAAATCTCAGGTCTCAGCCAGGCAGACACAGCACTCAGAACCTACCAGAACAAATTCCGGGTCAGTGCGTGGGACAGCCTGGGAACATCATGCTGATGTAGGTCATGGTGAGCGTCTCTCACGCTTTTAAAGGGCCACCTGAAATGGTCAGGAGTCCCCATACTCTGGCCAGACAATCCCATCTTGCAGATGGGCTAAGCCTGCTGTTGAGAGGATCAGGGCCTATATCCTACTTTCCAGAGTGCTTCCCCTTTAAGACAGGACTGTGCGGTCTTTATTTGCTTGTTGAAACTGTTCAGTTTTAGGACAGGGGGGGAGGTCACACCTGTTGTGGAACTTGATAGAAGGCTTATTTATAAACTTTCAGAGCTTGGGATTCTTGCAGAGCTGAATGCGCTGATGTCCGGAGGGGAAGGTCACCGAAATGCTTGTTTATAAAAGCAGCACCAACTGGAAAAACCATAAAAGTCTGAAATGATGAAATTAATAAGCTATTTGATCAGGCACACGGGCTATGTGCTCTGTGGTCAGCCAGAAAAACCTTGCACGTAAGAGTCTACCCTGCTGGCTGCTGCCCTCAGCTCCTGCGTCCCAGAGGCGAAGGCACTGCACCCCAAGAGAGCGAAAAATAATCAGCTGCTTACTATGGTCTGCTTCTGGGTCGCTGGCTGGTCCAGGCTTAATTTGACCTTGCATGGAAAGGGGAAAGCCTACTCCACACTTGCTATCACAGCTAATCCACTCTTGAAGTTTCGCAACTTCAAAGAGCTACACCACTTGTTAACAGGCAGAATGTTCTTTTAGCAAGGAGTGGGTCACACCCCAAAAATCTGCCACTCTTTGGCGGGGCAGAGAGGAGAGGTGGCAGTTTCTGTCTTGGGAAACACTTCTGGATTTCTGCAAAAAACTATTGTGTGAAAGGTGTTGGGTTTTGTTTTATATTTGTTTGTTTGTGTTGCCTGTTGAAAAAGCACTTATAATATTACAGTTAGAGAGAAGGGGAAATAAAAACCTTCCTGTGGGGTTCAGCTTTAGTTTCTGCTTTAGTTTCTGCTCCCATTTCACAGTAGAGCAAATGCAAAAGAATTTCCTTTTCTCCTCCCTTTTTTCTCTTTTTAGTTTTCAGTATCTGTCAGAATCTTCGTTTAAGGAAAGCTTCATTTTCACTGGGTGACTGATGGCTGAACAGGTGGCTTCTGAGTTCGCAAGTGTCAGATGAACAAGCAGTTTAGAAATGGACAATTTGCAGCTCACTTTCTCTTGCTGACGGCCCTTTTTCTGCTGACAGATTCTTGTCCCTACCAGCCAAATCATGCACACAGTATCTGCTCTCCACCTCTGCTGAAAAAAACCCCAGCAAACCTTCTAGAGACAAAAAAAAAACCCTAAGAAGAAAGGAGATGATCACTTGGGAAGTTCTAGGCATAAAATGGAAAGAACTTCACACTCAAAGGAGTTCTGGCCAGCTCAGCCAATTTGGACATAACTTGTAAGAGGGGTCAGGATTTTCTGACTCATTTTCTTTCCTGGAAAACTTGTTTGTTTTATAGGAATTTTCTGCAGAATGCTCATAAAGCGGTGGGATGCCAGAACCAGACCCAGCACCAGAGACTGTCCACTGAACGCTATGAGTTTGTTCAAATACCAGAGCCACCAACCCTGCTCCACAAACCTTGACCACGGAAGCCAGGATACTCCCTAGAGCTGTGACCAGGCAGGGTGCTCTGACAGCTGAAGGCCCTCCTGCCTGTTAGTGATGGAAGCTTTCAACTGTTATAAGCAGTAGGGTTGTATAGAACTTTCTGTTGAGGCTGCTATATAGCGTAGGCACGCCATCCCCATCACAATCCTAGTCCTGTCCTCCAGGGACTCAGCACCCAGATGTTGGTGCGCAGAGCTCTCCTCACTGCTGCTGGCTTGTCCCAGAGGCAGAGGGGAAGGTCCTGCTGAGAGCAAGAGAGCACCAGTCTCACTCACAGAGCCCAGGAAACGTGGGCAGGACCCACACAGGTCCCTTACTGCTGCCCAAGCTGACAAGAGGGTCTCATGCCATAACTTTATATGATTATGGGAAGACCAAATGCTGTATTTCATTAATTAAACCAGATACCAGAGTAACCTTTTTTGTAAACTACATCATTAAAGTGTGGATTTACCTAAGGTAGCAGTCGCTGTTCTGATGTTTGGATATGGGTGAGTAACTTAAGAACTGTTTTTTAAAGGATCTCACAGGCTCCTGGTACCAATTTTTCAAAAGGATTTAGATGCCTTTGAAAGATAAGTGCCCAGAGGGGTCTTAAAATTTTCAAGGCAGGCTACATTAAAATCATTTGGATTTATGTGCCTATCTTAAACAGTTTTGATAATCTACAAGGTGCCTATCTGAATCTTTATCTAAAGAGAGCACTTTGAAAATATGGCACTTATGGACTTGAAGAATTGTAATCTGGAGAACACATCTCGCTGACTTTCAGGGGATTTAAACTCCTCAGCCTCTCTCAGAAATGAAACTTAGGATCCTAAGTCACTTAAGTGCTTAAAAAATGTTTCTATGTGTCTGTACAAGGTGGATGAGGACAGATGAGCAGGGAAGGATTAGATGCATGCATCTGTCTTTCCATGTAGCTCTCATAACACTTGAGTGTCTCTGCATATGGATAAAGGTGGATTGATGAGTGCATGACCATATGCATGAGCTTATAATATGGCCGATTGGATGGGACAGGGAGGAACAAAAATTGGGTGGAAGTGACAGGTGATTACATGGATAAATAACAGCATCTTGCTGAACGTTTATTTAGTGCTTTTCATCCAAAGGTACCCTTAAGTGCTTTACAAACTGTTATGGATATAAGAATGACTCTACCAGCCACAGCAGCTCTTTAGGAGTACACAGCCAAATTATACGATCAAGTTATGACCAGAAATGAAGAGTATCAAGTCCCACTGAAATTACCTAGAATTTTTGGCCATCAGCCATTTAGGATTCAGTCAATACACCCAGGTTAGAGCTGTTTCACAGGGAGAAAGTGCTGGGGAATCTAACAATGACAAATGTGAAGGACCTGGTTTTCAACACCATTCAAAAAGGAGCACTGCCAACAGCTCATGAGCTGGGGAAACTGGTTCAGCATTAATGCAGAGATGAGAGGGAACTACTGGCTCTCCATGGGTGGCAAAGGGGAAGACAGGGAGGGAGAAGAATAAATGCTTATATGGTATTTCAACGGGGAAAAAAGTTACAGGAGTTTGAAAAAATCCTGCCTCAAGAGAAAAGGAGCAGAGTGGTGAATGGAAGAGAGATCCAAGGGGCAGAGGAGGAGTTTAGACCTCTGAGGTTTACAACGCTGACTGTCTGAAGCTCTAAGCCCATGTTCTCACTGGGAGGAGATCCCATCTCTTCCCACATTAGCTAACCTGGGCTGTCTTTCTCCAGGCAGCACATGCACTCCCAAGGAGGCAAGTTGGTGCCAGTTGCTCTCTTGCCAAACGGTGGAGTTAAAAGCTGTACAAAGTCATAGACAGTAAACAATGAAACAGAAACGACAACAGCAGTTTCTCCTGCTGTCTCCACCTCTGTACCTTGCTGCTTCCCTCTTTCACACTCCTTCTCCTCCTAGATCTGCCAAAAGGATGAAAACATGATTGAATCCATACTCTGTGACTCTGGGGAAAAGCAGCTGCCCAGTATATATATATATTTATTTCAGTACCATAGATGAATCAGGACTGCTATTATAATACAACCTAAAAACTGCCAGACAGTGAACAAACAGGGAAAAACAAGTTCATCTTCTCTTTATTCTCCTATCTCCATCTCCTCCATCCATCTCATCAAAACAGCCAGGATCTCTGAGAGGTTTAATGCTAGTGAGGTGTACTGGTTTTGTATACCTAACCCATACAGAAGTCTTTTCCCACCATAAGGAGAACTTTTAGGAATGCTGCCATTGCAATGCATAGTTTCCCCATCACTTTAAGAAGATAGCGCTCCGCTGAGCAGAGCATGTGAGGGGCCAGCTCTGTCCTGCAGCTGTAATAAAGAATAACCTACTGTCATGGTAAGTGAGGGTAGGTACTTCACTGTAGGGAGATCTGTCCTTTAGTAAGGGCCAGGTCGCATAGCTCACACACACCACACTCTCCTTGCCCAGGCAGTGGATGATGAGTGACTTACAGAACCAGTCTCCAGTAATGCAGGTTGCTCAGGATCAGATGAAATCCACTGGCATCTCCATGTCATTCTCTTCCCTTCACCACTTCTGCAGCAAATACACTACTGCATCTTCCCCTGCTCTGTCATTTCCAAGCTCCTACCCACAGAGCCCTCCTCCCTGGCACACTCTACCCTCTGCACTGCCAAGCGCTGTCACACCCTTCGGCTTTGGCCAGCGCTGCCTTGCACAGCCACACTCACTGTGATCTCTGCCCACCCCAAGATGCTCTTACGATGGGGTCTGTGTTTGGCAGCACTGCCCCCAGGGCTATGTCTGGTGTGGGGACACCATCTCTTCCTCCTGGAAGCTACTGCCAGACCCCAAGCACGCAGGGGTTATGGTGACAAAACACCACTGGTGCTAGTGTTTATTTCCTTTGAGGAAGTGGTATAAGCTGCAATGGCTTATGCAGTCTGACCTGGGCAGGTAAGCGAGGTCAGAGCTGGGAGGTTCTCAGAGCACAGCTATACCCATGTATTCTAATCAGCCCTTCCCATGTACAAGTTCAGCTCAAGATCAGTTCATACTTGGTACTGGTTTCATTGCATCTCCTATCTGTATCACACCAATACAAAAGGACTAGTAGCCCATGCTAAGGTGTATTTAAATCAGGAAAGGAGGATGAGCTCAGTCCTGAAGCAATGGCCTGTGAATCGGGAGATGCAGCTCCAATTCCTAGCTCTGCCAAGACTCCATGGCTAGCCTGGACAAGTCACTTCCTCAGGGCTTCATGGTAAATGAGAGACTCCTGCTTCCTTTTTCTGCTCCTCTAGCTGCAATGCAAGCTCTTCAGGACAAGGGCTGTCTCTAGCAATGTGATTACTTGGTACAAAGCGTGGTGGGCCTCAGAGTTGGTTAAGACTTTTATATTAAAATATGAATCTTAATTATAGCAGAGAAAATAAATAAAACAACAAAAATGAAACATGGGTTATATTTTGGGTGAATGCTCAGGCTGCAGTTTTGTACACCAAGAGGAAATAAATATTTTTAGTAAGATTAACAACACCTCCTTTGGTCAAAAAAAGCTGTATTTGGGGAAAAATAAATAAAAATACCAATGCTTTTGTTCTGCACCACACATTTTTGCCCACTTGCAGGTGCTCCATACTTTCTTGCATGTGTTCAGTGACACAGAAGCAACAGAAGCAGAAACTACCTGCAAAGCAGCTACCGTGGCTATCAGCTGCCAGGATACAGGAGTCTTGGAAACAGCTAAGAAACCACCTTTTACGCTGCTCACCTATTTGAGTATTTGCCATACCTGCCTGGGAAGTACCAAGTTTCTGTTGCTTCAGTTTCTCAGGGTGCTGGTGAGCATCCTGTGGTGCCCAGTTGAGCTTCTGTGCAGTTGTGTTTCTGTCTCCACAGTTAGAGATGTTTTCCTCTGTCTCTGGGCTGACTACATAAATAGGAATGGGGCCTTCTGCTCTTGGAGTTTGCTCTCATTTCTCAGCAGACTCTTCTTTTGTGCAGAAACAGCACTTGCTGTGTTCATGCAGGAGGGTTTTTGCTACAGCCTGGCCTGTTAAATGCTTGTGAGCAGACTCCACTCTGCTTGTGGATAAAGAGATTTCCCTGTGCCTCCGAGTGGCAGTCAGAAAGTATAGTTGCTTTGCTGCTCTTAGGAGCATTCTGCCCAAAATTTCTGAACAACTTCATGCAGGACTTTGGCAAGCAGGTTTTGCTCATACCCTGAGTGTTTTTCTTTCTCTATTATTTCACTAACTTTGTGTTACGCTCATGCAGAACGAGGGAGGTCCACAGTGCCTGATATACAAGAGGTGCCTGCATGTGTGTGTGTGTCACAACACACTCACAGCCGTGTATCGCTGTGTTTCTCAGCATACAGCAGGACATGCACCTGTTTATTTGTACTCACTCCTTTTCTTCTGGCTGTGTGTGAGAATCAGTGAAGATATTCTTTTCCTTTCTTTTTCACCATGAAGTGCACCTTTTTTCCAGGGTAGGGGGGTGTGTGTGTATATATAGATCTAAAAGAAGTGTCCTCTTTAGGTTTGTTTTGCTTTCCATATGTCCCCTTGCACTTGTGGCAGTGTTCATGCTTCAGTGTGGCTGTGCATTGATATGTGTTCCGAGCCGTGTGTCTTTTCCCGTGTGTGTAATTCCCTGGCTCTGTCTGTGTGCTCCTCTGTATTTTCTTTCTGTTTCCCTGCCTGTGCTGGAAGCAGTTACCTGGGTTTGTGCATGTATGTATCTATCTCCCTGTTGTTATTGTCTGAGGGT
>VZTU01011297.1:45098-65858 GCA_013400835.1 Zapornia atra
GGCTGGCGGGAGAAGAGGGGCTCTCCGGTGCGCGGCAGGAGATCGCCGGGCTCGGGGTGGTTTGCGGGTGTCGGTTCGGGTCTGGCCGAACCAGGCTGCCTGGGAGCTCTCGCCTCGGTTGCACAGCCTGGGCTAAGCGGGAGATGGGAAGGCTGGTTTAAAAGGGCAGTTACTAAGAGAGGAGCTAGTTAAGCCCACCAGAACCTTAAGTCCTCATATAGAAGAGAGGACACTGCAAGCTTTCGGTGGAGAGTACCTCAGCCCCACGCACGTATGTGAAAAGTCACACGGGCCAAAGCAGCTTACTTTACCCCCCGTTGAAGGACCGAAGATGTCCAGTACAGCTCTTCCTGCAGATAAACCTGCAGGTCTGAGAATTCCCCGGCCACATCAGCCCCAGTGCTTTCTCCAGAGGTGCAGCATCCCCAGACTGACTTGCAATCAGATTCAGACTATGGATAGAGTCCAGAATGGGCATCAAATCAAATCCCTGCTGCTGGTCTGCCCCTGCTACCTTGCAAATCCCCATGCTCAGGGCAGGCAACTGCAGTGCTTCCTCCAGGCAGAAACCATCAGGAATTAGCACTTTCCCTGCTGCTCTCCATATACCCGAATACAATACCTGGCTGCTGGGAAACTAGGTGGGGATAGATACATACTACACCCTCAGAAGGATGGAGGTTTTCAGTCGATCGTGCCCTAAGTTCCCCCCAGCTGCTCAGCAGCAGCAAGTGTGAGTGCAGGGCTTCAGCTGGGCCCGCAGCATGCTCAGGGTGGGACTTTGTACTGGTGTTATGCCTCCGGCCACTCACAGCACAAACTGATGTGACCCTTTGAGCACCATGGCCCCAAGAGTCATGCTTAGGGATGTGGAGATGGTTCCCCCAGTCCTTCAAGTATTGCACAAAGAAATGCTCTCCTCACCATCTCTCTCCTCTGCCTGCAATTTCCTCTCCTGTCATTTACATGGGTGTCAGTTCCCAGTACCAGGGGCATGACAGAGCTCCAGCTAATGAACAAGCCCAGATGCTCCTTCAAGCTTCCACTGAGTGCCTGCCAGCAGAAGCAGAGGATTAAACAGGATAGTAGGGGAAAAGGTTACGATCCTAGTCTTCCACATGAGCAACCTTGGGTCTGGGTCACAGAGGAAGATGGATTTGGAGTAGCCTATACTCTTCAGAAAACCAGCACCCTACCTGGCAACCTGAGCTAAAGAAAGAGCCAAGACAGGAAGAGCAGGTCAGGAAGGAGATGCAGTGGCAGAACAGCATGTCTGTGGGAGCTCAGATGGTGCATGCCAGCTTCTGGGATGCGTCAGGCCCACACAGAGGGTGATAAGCAGCAATGCCTGAGGCAGTGTGCAGGGCTCGGGATTTCTTTCTGAGGATTCATGCCAGGGACAGGAATGGGCTCTGAAGACAAAGACCCAGCTATTGAACATTCCTAGTGCTTCATAAGCTGTTGAAGAGAGGGAGGGAAGAAAGGCAAGACTGACCATTGCAGACAGAGAACACTTTACGAAGGCCTTGGGTCTCCATAGCTCAAGACCCAAGGGTTATAAACCCACAATCGGTGTCCAAAAATGGCCTATGGTATCAAGAGATAAGATTAGTCAGGAAGGTTTTCTGCAGCACCATCCTTCCCTCTGCAGACCATGTAGTTGGCCTTGCAGAACCTTCGCAAGGCAGCTTTACTGTCCAAAGCCAAAGCCTCTGGAAGGCCCAGTACATGCCCACCACCAAGGCAGTCAGGAGGTGGTTCCCAGGCAGCTGCCTTCGCTCGCTGGAGGCACGGCCCCAAAGCCTGTGTGTGTGCACGCTGCCATCAAAGGCAGCCCCACCTTGGGGCTAAGCTTCAGAATGCCTCATCATGGCCCACATCTCTGAGATTAATGACTGCCTATACTAAGGACTTCTTTTTTATCCCAAGATGATCCCAATGCATATTTCACATCCACATGCTGCTGAGCTCCATTCCTGCCTACATCTATGAGCTCATGCCTTCCTCACCCATCTCTACTCCCTGAACCCCACCCAAGCCAACTCTTCTTCTTTTTCTTCTTCTGCCACACCTACCATATACATGTCGCTATACCAAGGGTGGCACTGCAAGCCAGAGTCCCCAAGAATCTCTGCCATTTCCTAATTGTTCTGGAACTCCACCTCTCCCAGGAGGCCTATGTACATGCCGTTCCAATAGCAAACTTTCCCACAATTAGCAGAGGTGTTGGCATCAGGAGCATAACACAAACCCCATAGTGGGGACAAGCCAGCCCTGGAGAAGGGAGCAGAGTAGCTGAACCACTGAGGGGTCAGGCAAGGTAGTCACATCCCTCTTGTCAACCTCCTTGGTTCAATTTTAGAAAGAAACTTGTTGAACCTTGCCAGTCCCCTTTGTTCTTTACCAAAGCACTTTGCCAAAGTGCCTCCCCTTCTCTGGAACTAATGGCCTACACTGGGAGAGTTTTCCACACATTTTGTACTGAAGGGAGATATGAAAGTGCAGGATGAATCCATGAACGACCCACACATGCTACTATCCCACTGAGACACAGGGATTTGCCCTCTAAGCATTAATGTCAGAGCATGAAAAGCACCTTGTGCTCCCAGGGCAGGCACATGGAGCATGGGGCTGGCTGGTTCTGAGTCTAGTGCGGACCCATGAGAGCTGAGCATGCGGGAAGCGCTACAAAAACCACAGCGTTATGCCAGACAATCTGGTTGTCATTTGTTTTCCTTCTCCTCCTCCACTACCCCTGCTCTTCTCTAGGGTCCCTCCTAGGTGCTGAAACATCTTCCCTTGGTGTGCACAGGGAGGGCCACAGGTCTGTGATGTCCCAGTGCTTCAGCGCTGAGGCTGCAGCAGAGCAAGGCAGAGTGATGCATGGGGACAGTGTTCAGTACATTAATAAATAATCACCTCTCCCATGCTCTGCAGGAGAGCGTGACTTCACAGTGATGTGTGTGAATGTCACACAGGCCCTAGGAGAGCTACTGCTTCTGCCAGCTCAGTTCTCAAGGGGCCCGCTTCTCCTTTGCTCTCCCTCCTGAGCCGGGGATCACAAGGTAGGAGCTGTACTGGTTGTTGCACACACACACACAGGAGTACTTCACCATCTAAGATCTCTCCATACAGCTGATTCTCTGCCATCACACTGCAAAGGCTTCTCCACGTATACCTAGAGACTTCTGAGAGCCCCATTTTCCCCTTTCTGTCCTAGACTTCATGATAGATGAAGTCGGCTGGCCCTTGGCTACAGCTTGACTGGATCCCTGGCATCTCAAAGCCCCAGTCTCCTCTGAACCACTGCCTGCAAATGGAGCACCACACACTGTATCAGTTCTGCATTCACTGCCCTGCTGAGTCCAGCAAAGAGAGGAGCTTTTTCTAGGGTAGATGAGGCACAGAAATATTGCCCCCAAATCAGGCATGCCTCAATTACAGCATAGGCTGGAGTGCCTTGCAAACTGGTGGATCAGTGAGTGGCAGAGGACTGGACTCCAGTTTGGGTTAGCACCCACGATTCAGAGCAGTGACAGATGCACATTAAGACTGGGACACCTAGCTGGGACTGACCCCTGTGAACCTTGCAGCAGTTTATCTCATGCTGTGTCAGACCTTTGCTTAATGTGGTCATTCTTCTCAGCTGAGCCCACAGTGACATTACTGTGCTGCTTTCCTTCTTGATTCTGCGCTGAGACATCATTCCTGTGTAGACCTGCTCTATATGCCACAGATTGAGGGTCTCTCTGAGGCAAAACTCTCCAAGCCCCCTGGATAGACCAAGCAGGATACAGTCATAGCTAAGTGGGAGTCTATGCTCCATGTTCAGCAGAGGAACAGATCAGAAAATATTAGAAGTCTCCTTTATTGCTTTCTATGGATCTGAACAAACATTTCTAAGCATTTGCCCTGCTCTGTCCTTTCTGTTACCTTACACATGCAAGCACTGCTTCTCCTTCACTGCCCACCACTGGCTCATTCAGCTTTTTGGCAGGGCAAAGGGGAAGGTGGGCAGAAAAGCTGTACTTAATTTCCTGTATAAGTACTGTGGCAGGACAGGGAAAGAGCTAGTGTGCCAATGTGAGAGGTATTGTCAGAGAAAAAGCTTTGCCCCAATTCACTACTGCCCCCCATCCTTTGTTTGAGGGGCATTTAAGGAGTGAGATTTCCCCTGTATCCTCTATGGGCATCACATCCCTGGCTCACCTCATTTACTCAGCTAGAGCATGTTTTATTAATCTGGAGTCTCGACAAGGTTCTTTACTTCTATTAATTTATTAATATTGCTAATTAAATATCATATTCGCAAATGTAAATTTCCTAATAGTGTCCCTTCCATTTTCAAATTTAAAAAAAAAAGAAAAAGCAGCAGCAGCTTGTTATGTTAGTCAATTGAAAGCAATTCAGTCTAATCAGAAGAGCGGGGCTGCCTTGTGTCTGCAACAAAAGGAGGGCTACTGTTAGTTTGCTTTGGAGCAAAGAGCCACCTTCTAGCAGGAGTTTTAACAATTGGATTTCTGAGCAGGAACAAAAAGGGGGAGGGTGAAGTAAAAGGAAGGGGGTGGGAGAAGGGAAAAGTAAAGAATTTGGTGTACATGGGAACAGGTATCAGGAAAACACCTTCATAATTGACACAGCAGGATTGGGGCTGGGGGGTGCACACATAGCCAGACCCCAGGGACAGCACTGGGTACAAGGGAAGAAGTAACTTACTAGGCAGCTGGCAAGCCTGGGGAGAGGCTGGTCTGGTGTGGAAGGGGGAGTCAGGGGAGACTGGCCCCTCTGTGGGTGGGGGGAGATCCTGCATCTGAATTGTATTTTGTACATTCCCCCTGCTGACATTGTCATTTATGTATTTATGTATATATTTGGGCAGATGTGATAATTTGAGTGTTGGGATGACTGGGCTGGTGTTGCATTAAGGAAAGTTTTAAAAATACATTATATCGTTTTTATTATTAATGGTAATGATAGGGGCCTGCTCGTTATCTTTCCTTTTGTTATGAGCACTGTAATCTGAGGATGCTGTGGCAATGTGAAATGGATAATGCACTGGTACTGCTCAATTTGGTTTGTCCTTCACGATCTTTATGATCAGAACCCAGAAAAATGACATTTTGTTGCCTTTTTCAGAGGATTCATCAAAAGCAAAGAACCCTTTTTCTTGCCTCCATTGAGCAAAAGAGACATCAGTAACCTTATACTCATTGTATGGCTGGAGAAACAGAGGCACAGAAGGCAAAATACAAATCCTTAGACTATTGCTGCATGTCTCTTCAGATCCCAGCCCTTCCATTAGGTTAAATTCTAAACCATTTGCAGAAAGGCACAAAACAATCCTTTATCAGAAATGTGGATGCAGAATGTGGGCTGCCTAGTATTTCACCTCTTGCTGTAATTGCCAAAGACGGCCCTAGCTCAAAGCACGACAGTAGAGTGGCACACACTGAACCAAGGAAAAATACAGATGGTTGTCATCTCCCAGCAGGGAGCTTTCTTCCTTACACAGGAAAGAATTCCAAAAGGTGAACCATGGATGGCTGCAAGATCCCTAATGAAGAACTGTACTGACCAGGACAAAAGCAAACCCCTTTCAACGAAGAGCTCTGTTCGCTCCGGTGTGGTCAGACCTGTACCTTCTGGGACAAACAGGTGGAAATAAGGTCCCTGACTGAGTATCTGGACTGAATCGACGCAGCTGCCCACGTTTTCTTCTGGTGTGTGGCACATCCACACACATAAATGCTGGTGAAGGATAAATGCTTTGCAATCCAGTCAGAGACGGCTGTCGTTTTAACAGGGCGAGGTATGTGTCAGGTGGAGGTGTAGGACTAAGGGGGCAGAGGAGAAGCAAACAGCCACAAGAAAACCCCTTTTCAGTCTCCCACAGATAACAGGACAACGCAGAAAGCCTTGGCTGAACTGGAAGGAACTGGTTCTTGTCGCCTCACACACTGGTCTCCAGCTGTTAATGATCTCTGTTGACATGAACATCATTTCCTCTGCATCCTGGTGTAATTGAGTGGGTCTGTGATGGGGAGACAGCACTGCCAGCTTCCCAGTCAGCACTTACTGACAGCCTAATCTCAGCTTAAGAAATGTTGCCAAGGTATTGGCTTCTGATGCCATGTTATCTCCCCAGTTTGAGAAAGTATAGAGCTCACCTCCCCGTGCAGATATAATAGGAGAGGACATCACCTTAATTCCACCTCCATTAGACCTCAGAGAGTCGACTGCGACCCCACTGACCTCATCAATATTCAAAAGCTTAACAAAAAAAGGCTATAACTGGGGAAGTCAGAAATAATGTAATGCAGTATTGATTATTTTATGGTACGATTAGGTGTAATTACATCTCTCAAATTTTATTTTAATGTTACTTTCTACTACTTTTAGCCTTTTAAAATTATCCAAAACATCTCCGTTTAATGGAACGAACATGCCTTCAATTTAAATGTGAAACACTCTTTTTCTGCTAAAGTGTGACCTCAATATATTTGAAAACATAAATTACTGCTATGTATAAACCATAAAAAATGAATGATGAATTTAATTCTGGTGAAGCGTGAGGGACTGGGAATGCAATGGGGAAATACTGTTTATCCAGAGGAGAGGGGACAGCCCAGGTGCAGAGGAGGCGAAATATGACCTTCTCTAATGCCAAATGGGACACGACAAGCAAAGGACTTGACTTTGGACTGACAGACTAAAGGCAAAACCCATTTACTCCCTGGATCAAGTCCTCAGCTGGCCTTGATCAGCATAGCTTCATTGCAATCAAAGGAGAGTGATTTACACCAGCAGAGATTTTAGTCCACTGTATTTGCTTGGTGTTTGATTCCCTCCAGCTCTGTCAGATAAGCAGAGATTAACTTTATAGCCAAGAGACCCACAGGGTAGCCTCCTAACTTTTCACTTCATCTTCCAGACCTCTCTGCACTGCCAGACTGGTGTAGAAGGACCTTGGCATAAACAAGAACAGGGCCCTAAGAACCCAACTGAACCCTCCCATCTCTCATTTGATAGTATCACCTCACCCATTATTAGAACTAATTACATTCATTACTGTGGATCTAGGAGCCTTAGTCTTGTACTGGGGCTCCATTACTGAAGAGATGAGACAGCTGAGTGTCCCTGTTCAACCTCTCCTACGGAACCTTCTCTAATACCCCCGTGTTTGGGTCCTTGGGCATTATCACAAGAAGAAAATACATAATGATAGCCCCAAACTGCTTCCTCAGTGACCACAAGCAGGGATGATTATTTCCTCTGGAACCCCTCTTTTAAGTGTCAACTAAAGCTGAACTTCACAAACGCTGTCAAGTCCTCTGAGCACTCAATGTGTGAGGGCGAGCTGAGACTTCATATTCATAGTGTCCTCAACCTCCATCAACAAGCATTTCCCTATTTTACCTCTTAACATGCAGATAGGGAAGAAGGTATGCTCTCACCCTTAAGTGTGTATAATAGTTCAAGTTTATGCTTGAGGAAAGGAGAAGCAGGGTGTCTAGTAGGGTCACTGATAATGGTCTTAGAGTTCCTTTGGGCCAGTGTGAGTGACAGACTGTTAAATTAAAGTAATTTTCATATTAGTTCCTTGCCCACCTCCTGCCTCTCACCCACTGAAATCATTTAAGTTGAAGCTTTCTGTATCACTGGGGGGTATAAAGAAGGTGTGTAGGAGGAGAAATTAGAAAGACAGACAGACAATTGAAATGTAACTGCTGGAGAATCTCAGCTTCTGTGCTAATGCATTCCATACTGTATTTGCAAATGGAAAAGACTCTACACAATCAAGGTATCAAATACCTGGGGAGAGTTACCCTCCTCTGCATCTCTCAGCTACACACTCTGAAGGACACTGCATGCAGCTCCCTGTCCCCATCCATGTCAGGGCTGAAGACAGGGGTGGATGTAGTTAGCAAACCACCCTGGCTGCGTGTTCATTGATCCCTGAGGCCAGTGACCAGAGGCTCCTAACAAGCTTCAGATTGCAGCACCATTAGATAGGACTTGCCTGAGCATGGGCTTTCAGGCCTAACTCAGAACTCCCTAAAATCACATACCGAATCAGAATGAGTTCCTTTAAAGGAGAATTAGAAAGGGAACAGGTCTTACCACAGGATAAAATCTAGCTCTATTCTTTTAACCTGCAAAAATAACTTTAGGCAAAAGCCTGTAAATTACCTCAATTGTTAAGAAAATATGGGAAACAAAATTTTATTCACCTGAAACAATATCATCTGGGGAAGCTCTGTATTGCTGCATGGTTTATTCAGTACACTTCAGAGAAAGGCATTAATAAGAACTTAAGTCAATTACCCATCTGTGGAAGTGCTTCATATTCTGCTTTGTATTTCTTTCTGTTGATAAAGAAAAATAATCACTGAGCTAGTTTTAGGCTGAGGAGAGCACCAGCCTACAAGATCCTACACTATCTTATACAGCTCCTCAGCAAGATCCTCTGGCTTGAAAAGCACTCATACACAGCTTTCTGCCTGCTGTCACTGTATTTAGGGTGCTGATCCCTCCATGGTGGCACTGCCCTTTCATAGACATTTTACAGGGAAAATCCTTTGGTAAAGGGAATGTGATCCAGTTGGACCACTCGTTCCATTCCACTTACCAACGTTTGCCAAAAGTCCCAACAAAAAATCAGGAGAAGGAGCTAGGATCCTCTGTGCAGATTTGGAAATCCCACAGGGTTTCTAAAGGAAATATATCGCTCCTTTTTACAGACCTACACCTCCAGAGAGGTGGCATGAGTACTGAATGCTCCTATACTCAAAGAATGGATTTACCCCTTTGGGTCAGCAGAGAGCATCTGTCATTTTGACAGTCTAGAACATGTCCTGACCTGCTTAGCTTATGCTATTGTACTGCACCTCAAAGGAGCAACTCTAGCAATGGGTACAACAGACTAAGTTCAACCTCAGCAGCAGCATGAGGTTGGTTGAAATATCAGAAAATTAATTTGCAGGAAAAATCAAAGCAGGCTGAAGTCTTACAGCAGAAAGCTTCCACCAGTAGAGATCCCTCTGGCAAAGTGTTCTGAAGGAGCTGCATTTCTGAGCATTAAGCTAAAGTGAAATCCACAAACCATTAGGTAAATTTATTAGGTGGATTTTCCCTGGAACAGCTTGATCTGCTCTGGTGAAATTGTGCAAGTTGACTGAGAAGACAAAAGTGTGGTAATTTTAATGATGTGAAGCAAAGAAACTTTCTAGTTGGATTGTCAGTCTGGCCAACTTCTGAACTTAGGCTTCTTGAAAGTCATGTACCCCATCTTAGCACCTGTTGGAATTGAAAATACAACGGGCTGTGTAAAGTGGAAACTGCAGGGATCACTCCCAATAGCTTTCTAAGGCTGGCCTCTGTTCCAGAACTACTGATATGGACTTACCATGAAGGACCTGCCTGTTTAATCCACAACTTTTCAAAGTACCTGCCAGCAGTTCAGTGAATTCAGCAGCCAAACATCCCAGGATGCTCATCAGCTGGACTTGCTGATTTGTTGCTATCCATTCTTTCAAGTGTTCCCTTATCTGCTTTACATCAACAGCTAGGGTGCCAAGATGCTCATTACTTCCTAATGGTCCATATTCCATTTCTATATTTTTCTTCTTAAAGACCAATTAAAAAAAAAGTTAAGTAGCTCAGCCATTTTAGAATCACCATTGATTCCAGCTCTCTCCTAATTTATTAATGGGCTTACCTTCTCTCTCGTATTTCTTTCCCCCGGTATACTTGGAAGAGCTCTCATTATTTATTGTGGCCCTTTGGGCCAACATTAACTCATTCTGTTTCCTACCTACACTGAAAGCTGGAAAGGTTTCTCCATTTGCCTGCTGGCTTCCTCCCCATTGCTAGATGAGTTCAGACATCTAAAGATGTTCCAATTTGAAACCCAAAGTTGTCTGTCATTCCTATTCAAGTCACACCTACTCCATCAAGCCTTGGAGGTTAGAAATTGCAAAAATGAGCATGTACAAGTATCTCAAGAACACAGGAATGATACACTATTTCAGGAGTGGTCCATCTAATTCAGATTCCCTTCCTGTTACTTGAGAAACAAGGGCTTTGGAGGAAAGCACAAGAAACCTGACAAAATTGCAGTCAAAATAATTTCACTCCATGGAAGATTCTGTCTGCTCCAACCAACACAAATACAATACAAAGGTTGAGCATTAAAAAGGGGGAGTCAGGCACATAATTTCCCTGATTGTACTCCCAATTTTGGAGACTCTCAGACTGTGGCTGCTGGGATTCACTGGATTTTCTCTCTTTTCAGATGAGAAAATTATTTGTAAGGCTTAAGTAGGGAAATCCACTCCTCCCTGGCCACAATCAAGTTTCCCATCAATTAGGTAAATTGACATTTTCCAAAAGGTCTATGAAAATAACTAACCTTGCCTTGTAAAGCAACTTCAGGAAAAGCTTTAGAAGGGAAAATTGTTAACCAAAAAAACAGAAGTACATCACAACCAAAAGACCATCCAAATACAAAAATGTTTGAAAGAATAAGGAAGGACTGTCTTCAAGTAAAGTATTCCATACAGGCACTGAGAGAACCCACAGGTCAGACTAAGATTAGCAGTCACAAGCCCATCATAGAGAAAAGTTATTTCTACAAAGATTTCAGGTACATATAGTGTAGAATAAGTGAAAAAGGATGTTTATGGAAGCACTAATAAAAAGTATGGGCGTGCACAGGGGTGTATGCATGTACATCTGTGAACAGAAGGTTTCTCCATAGGTGAAACAAACAGATCCTCTGCTCTTTCTCCATACCTCCCTGGGTTTGCAGTAGTGACAGAGAAAAGACTCACAAATGCTCTTTCCTACTTCACAACTAGTTATTCTGGGCTATGTACAGACTCTGCTCTTGTCCTGACTTAGATTTAGAGCAAGATGACTAAAGAATAATTTACAATTTTGCTTACTCCCAGTTTTACCCAAGTCTCATTTACAGAAGCAGGTGTGTAATCCAGTGAGCAGCAATGGTAATCCCAAGGGAATACCAATCCCTAGGGATAGCCAGGGCCCTGCTTCCTATTTAAAGAATATGCAGTGACTGGTTAGGCAAATTGTGTGTCTGCATTTCCTATGAATATCCCTGACCATCTATTCCCAGCTCTGTTTTCTATTTAAAGTTGGCATGATGGATGCTCACAGAGATCCTGGATGCTTATCCCTAACAGAGACTACCAGTACCAATCCTCCTGAGATAATTCAATTTATCCATTACCATCATCTGTAGCAGAGTAGCACCTAAATACCACGTAATGCTGAATGGACACATACTAAGAGGCAGCTCCTACCCCAAAAAAGAGAAGTGTGAACAAACCAATATGCAAAGAAGGAAAATGGAAGCACAAGGGTAGAAAGCTTCCCTCCCCTTGACCAGGTACACAGAGCAAACCAATGGCAGAGCTACAAAGGCAGGATTCCTGATCTCCACCCAGTCCAAAGTGAAAAGTAGAACATGAACAGCGAAAGACTTCAGTAGCACTCTGAGTATATAGTCCAACCTCATTACCAAACAGGACAGATCACAAATTTCCCTTCCCTGATGCTTCTCTTTTTTTTGCCTCAGCACTGGATGGGATAGAAACTCCAAACAGCAGCTCAGAAATCTCTTGCCTATTCCCTACTTGCTAGCAAAAAAGCTTGTTTTGATATTTGCAGGAGTGAATTAATTTGGTATTCCTGATAAGATCTCAGACACACCCCAATGACACTTACACCCACAGCCACAGAGCCTGATAACATCATCAGCTGACTTCTCAGCTCAGCAGCAGTCTTTTTCACCCGTTTCTAGGATTATGAAATACATATTTTGTGTGGCTGGCTAATGCCAAAGTTACAAAATCCATGTAATTAAGATTAATTTAAGAGCTGGATTGGATCAACTTGTGGCATCCACCCATTAATTAAAAGAAACACTTTGAATTTCAAGCGGCTGCCTTAATATTTCACTCTGTGCTGGCACTGTTAACCTCAAATTGGCAAGCAAGATGCAAGTGCCCAGGTGTGAGAGGCTGGGGGCCATTGGTGAAGAAAGGCTGCTTGCATCAGGAGAGAGATGCCCTCTCCTGGAAGGTGCATACAGACTGTGTGCACTGCACTACATTCATGTCTGAACACATGTACATACACTCCTGGCTAAATATACACAGCCATAAAATCTATTTACGTTTACACAGACTTAGGTACCTGTGCCACATATATGCTGTGCATAGGTGGTTACCTGTGAGGATGTCATGTTTGATATTACAGGAATGTTTATGGCTTATTTTTGAAAGTTTTGGCCTTTTTACTACATATGTGTATCTGGAGATGAGTATTTGATGTCCATGTGTGCTAGGTTTTGTGAGCCATGCAAAGACAGCAGTGGAATGGGTATGTGTTCAAAGGTGTAGGGAAAGGATTCTAACTCAGTGGAAAAAACCAGTGACTAATCTTCTGCAGAAGCTTATGTGGATGGCTTTGCAGGGTCTTTGGGGGTCCTTCCTGCCTAGATCACCTCATCTTTCCATAAAATCTGACCACTGTTATTAATTATTTGCACTGTCATAAAATCACAGAATCATAGAATGGCATGGGTTGGAAGGGACCCCAAGGGTCACAGAGTTCCAACCCCCTGCCACAGGCAGGGCCACCAACCTCCAGGCCTGGAGCTACACAAGGTTGCCCAGGGCCCCATCCAACCTGACCTTGAACACCCCCAGGGATGGGGCACCCACCCCCTCTCTGGGCAGCCTGTTCCAGCCCTTCACCACTCTCTTTGGAGAGTGGTGAGGTGCTGGGACCTCTCACCCTTCATTCCTTCAGCTTCACTCCATCCCCCTTGTCCTGCCAGTCTCTGCCCTTTAACAAGCTGATTCCCCTCCTGTTTCTCTGCTCCCTTCAGTCCTAGCACTTAAGTCTTAAACAATCTGTCACTGCCTTTGTTGCATAAACAAGGAAGGGAATCTAACTGCCCCTGAAGAGTTACAGTCTATGGTACAGAGCTTAAACCCACACTCCACACCGAAACGCAGCACTGTGGGTCCCAAGATTACCTTTCCTTTGGAATGGCTCCATTTACCCCTGGGGAACCAAAGGAGAAATAACACTGATCTGGAATTAGGTTTTCAATTTGACTATGTTGATCACCTCACACGTGTTTGGGAATATGAGGAAAGATACATATATGCACCTTGAGACATACTGATGTATATGCATATAAACACATTAATGCAGGGAGGAAGTTCATTTCTATGAGATGATGTACAGGCACATGAAGTGTGTCAAATGTACAAGAACACAGAGATATGTGCATATATATATATATATATATATAAAAGGAGATTGCATTTGTATGACCAAATGAACATGTCTGTGAAGGTCCTTAAGCTAAGTTGTCAGAGAAGACACAGACTGCATGTAAACAGCTGGAAAGATGCATAAGACCAAATGTTTTTTCTTACTGTCACAGAACAAAAAAGTTAAGAATCTCCTCCAAATCCAGATTTTCTCTTGGATTCTACATCTGTCGAGTCTATTTGTTTTATGTATTTTTTATAATCTGAATTGCTCTCATGCAAAGGCATCATTTTAATGAATTTAGAACAAAATCTCTCCCTCTTCTTTTTATGACAGTGTCACATCTTCTTTGAGGTGAAAACACTGCTGCAGCACAGCATGCTCTTCTCTTCAGCACCTCCTGTTGGGTGCAGTTAGACTGGTCTCTCAAATACAACCCATCATTTAATCCACAGCCTGTGGCTGAATCAGAGATCAATAAATCCCTCCTAACAGCTTCTGCTGGATGAGATGTAAACCAGCCACTGTCTTTCTGCCTTATTCTCTCTATATCATTCCATCAGCACTCAGTGCTGTCTGAGTACAGGCTTTGATCAAACTAGTAGTTTCCCTTCCAGACATCATCATGATCCATATCCAACTATCCTTCAGCAGGGCAGGCTCCAACACTCCTTATTAGTGGCTTTGTATTTGCAGAATTGTGGCAAGTACAGGCTGGATGAGAACTTGCATATGTTTAATTTAACCTAAATAACCGAGCAACTTCTGGACCTAGTTTAGTTTACAGATTGGGTATTCCCAATCCTATTACCCTTTTTCATTGCATCTCCTGACACCACCATTAACAGAGGCAATCCCCTCACTTCCATTTCTGGTACTAAAGCAAGTTAGAAACAAAGAAAACCATCAGATACAAAGGCAGGTATAACCTTACCTGTCTGTGGAACACGGGCACATCTGGAGTGCAGTACTGCAGACATTCAGAGCATGGCAAAGCTGTGGTGTGGTGTGTCTGCAAAAGAAAGAGGAGTTTGATTACCATGTTGTCCTGTACCATCTCTCAAAGAGTTAACAGATATTTTTTATTTTATTTTAATTAGAGATATCTGCATTTTTGCAACTTATGATTGAAAGCAGGGTAGGGCTGAGAGGACTTGGTCGAGGTTATCAGCAAATGATCCAACAGCAGTTAGAAGTAGAATCTAGAATTAAGGAACAACCTAGCATTGTCTATTTTTCCAGCACCTCTCCTCAGTTATGCTTAAGAGTACCATGAGATCTTTCACAACCAGAGATGACCAGCGGGTCACCCAAATGAGCCTGCAGAAGCTGCTGTAACTAATAACCAACACAAGTTTCCATGGTGAGGATTATAAGATAGCCACCTCTTCTGATACTAGCAGATCTCTGCCCTGCTGATAGATGAAGCCTATCTGCACCTGAGGCCAGGGCACAGCAGCAGATTTTGAGGTGTCAGTGTACTCTACATGTGTTCTCATTCTTGGGGAAAATGTTCATGATTATTTCATTTTGTGGCGGTAATGGAAAATACATTTTAGTGCTTGTGTTCTGCATTTGCAATTCATGTTCCCATACATGATTACATTAAGTCTGTGTTCTGTCATTTTTGATGAATGTAGCTTGTTTTCTGTAAAAAACAGACTCTGGGATGGAAAGTGACAGAAGTGAAGCTGTAACAAAGGATGATCAATTTTTTATGGCCAGCACCAAATGCAGGGGAAGTCCCTGAATGTCTCTCTGAAGCTGGGGACCCTTCAGTCATGGGCTGAAGTATGACCCGTTCCTGTCACCACACTGCTTCTGGCAGTCACAGGGTGACAGTGGCTAATACTTCTTTCTTCTTTTGCCAAAGTTGATAAACTAGCTTTTCACTAATAGGTCAGCAGCTGAGAACAATTTTGCCTCTGCAAACAAGTGTCCACTGGTAAAAAGCAAGCAGCAGGGCAAGCAGCAGTGGGTGGGTTTGATTCACTGATTAGCACAGTAACATTTATGATCCTCAAACAGATTGTGCTGGATAACAAACAGAGACCCTGGAGCAGGGGCTGCCTCTCCCAAAGTCAAAAAGCAAAGAAACAGGAGAATAAAAAAGGCATGAGGAAGAGAAATGATTTACACAGAGATAACTGCTGCAGGGTCCACTGGAGATTATTGGGATGGCTGCACTAAAGGTGGCAATCTAGAGGACTTGTACAGCTTCCCAGTGGCTTCAGCCTGGAAAACCAGAGTAATGCAAGTCAGGCATTCTGCTGGAGGTTTTAAATGAAACCCCAAGTCTGAAAAATTGATCCTCCATATTTCTAGGGACAAGGGATTCTGCTGATAGCAGTTCCAGAACCTGTCTCGTGTGTTGTTTTCGTTCAGATGGTCACAAGCCAGATCTTGATCTCTGAGCCCCTACAGTAACCAGCGTGAAGCTGGGGAACTGACACTCCAGTTTTCCTCCTTCGTAAAAGCTGAGAGTAAGGCCTCTTGACACACAACTCAAGCTTATTCTGCTGTTCAAAATTCTTACTCAGGCTACAGTGGAAGAAGTTGCAGGGCTGCTGGATTTGCTTCTTGCCCCCCCCACCCCCCGGGACATGTGCTCACCATAAGCAGATGGTTTCAGAGATTAAGTTCTAAGGAGGCATTAGCAGGAATATCTGCACACAGCACCCCAGCAGCTGCCTGTGCTCACACCTGTTCTAAGTTTCACAGCTTTCAAAGAATCAGTGTTCAAGCCTTTTTTGCCCTTTCCTTTTTTGGAAAATAGAAGCTTTCAGGGCAAGCGCAGAGCCAGCTTCCACAGACACTCAGGAGTTTCTCCCCTTTGCAAAGGGATTCCCATGGGCTGCACCTCAGTCCAGGTTTTCAGCTATCAGTTAGGCTCTGAAAGAAAATCAAGCTGTTTCAGAAACTACAGTAACAAGGAGAGCTGCAGCTTAGGCAAAAGTCAAAGCCCTTATCTCATGAAAGGGAACTCACAAGTGTTCATTACCTTGAAATAGTAAAAAAATTACTGAATCACAACTGGAAGACCAAGGGACCCACCCTTCATAGTTCAGTGTACTTCTTTGGCCATGTTTCTTCTGACAACAAATGTAATTCAGGCAGATCAACACAAAAAGCAGCAGCAGGTAGCACTGGGGGCTGTAACAGTGGTCTCCAGCTGCTGCGTGCATCATTAAAGAATGAAAGTCCACGTTCCACACTGCTGAGGATGGTCTCTTGTGACATGCAATGTTACTAAATGAAGCTGGAGCTGTTGAGCTTGAGTCATTTTTGTAGAAAACAGGAAAAGAATCTTACTTCATAAGTATTTAAGGAATTTAGGCACAGTGTAATGTGGCACCTGAAAATGGAGCCAGTCTGTAGAAATAACAAAAAATTCATAAGCAAAGCAACCATGCCAGAGTGTCTCCTTGGTTTAGCCATACTCTCCAGTTGCTTGCTATCAAAACAGAAAGAAAAAAGTATTTCAGAGCCTACTGTGACATCCAGGTTGCCACACAACAGGTAGTTAAAAATCCCACGTATGTACATACAATAATGAACATTTGATTCATTCATATGTCCCTGACTGTGGGAAGCTAGGAGATGAGTGCCATTCTTGAGCATTCCTGATGTATAAATAGAATTCCTAGTGCATATAAGCACTTACTAATGCACCTACCACTCCTCAGAGCTGTGTGCTTGGATGCACGTGCTCACTGCTATTGCAGTTCATACGTCAGTCCATGCAATCTTCTGCATGGTAGTGCTGCATGTTGTCTCCTGTTCTGATAACTGAAGCAACAGTCTGATAACATTCAAAAATCCAATCTGCTGAGTAGTGATGAGTATCTATCACCACATTTGGAATCCAAGATAATCCACAGCCCTTTTCTCAGGCCTAATGCAACCCCCACCATCTTCTACAAAAGAGCTAGCAGGAACTGCCTTAGTCTTCACTCTCCTACCCAACACGATCCAGTGAGGTATAAGCATGAAGGGGGTGCTCCTGGCAGCCAAAATCATTCCAGGCAAAGGCATGAGCACTCAATTTAAATAAACAAATAAATAAATGAATAAATGAATGAATGAATAAATAAATAAATAGATAAAGAGAGGTAGACGCAGCAGATGAAAATTAGACAAATGTCAGTGGGGCTAGCACAGAAAACTAGAAGGAAAGCAAAGGCTCAGGGAGGAGGTGAAGAAATTTAGACTTCACACAGTCAGCAAAATGGAATGAGTGTGGGGAGGACAAAGATGGTCAAAGATGTCCCTCACTTGCCCGTGGCATCGTGCCATCCCGCTGTCCCACCGGCCCAAACGCTCCTTGCTCCTCTGCCAGCAGTGCTCATTGCTTATTAGCAGCGTGCCATCTGCCTTCCACCGCGGCCAAGGCCCCAACCCCGGCAATCAATACAGGTCTGTTGGTGACATCTGTTGGGACGGTCCACAGATACCAGCGGCTTTTCACCGCCCGCACTTGTCTTGAACAACGCTCAGCTGGTACCCGCGAGTACTGGGCTGACCCCGCACTCTGCCACCACCCGCACCTCGCACGGCGGGGATGCCCGGCGGCTGCCCCTCTCCCCGCTCGGGCTGGGCCGCGGCAGAGCCCCCGGCCCGCCNGGCCGGCCTCAGGCGGCCTGGGCTCCGGCGCCGCACTGCCCGGAGCGAGCGAGCCACGCCGGAGTGCCGGCCCGACTGGCCGCTGGTTCGCAGGAAGACAAACCCGAGAGAGAAACTCACGCCCTCCGTGTGCTGCGGCACGGAGTGGCCCTGGACATGGAACCGTGGGGTCACAGCGCGAGCAGCAGGGACAGGTGCACCCACGTTAAGAGGATGGGAAACTCCTGCTGCTGTCTCACGTGGGGATTGAGCGGGGTCTTCGAGAGGGCAAACGGGATAAACCTTCAGTTCCTTTTGCTGCTAGTTTTTATTCCATGGCTACTTGGCTGCCTCTCCTCACACCTCTCTGGGAGCTGCTAGGGCTCTTCTGGAGTTTGGGCCTCCATCCACAGTGATGCCTCTGCCACTCACCCAGGCATCACTCACCAACAGCCTCCAGTAAGCTAAAGCACAATACGCCAGTGATCCCCCAATGGTGCCAACACTCCATTCTCAAACACTCAGATCAGGTGCTTCCTAACACTGTTTCTATATATTGGAAGAAGGAATCCACATTAAAAAAGGTAAAATCCACGCTATGAACTATATTTGCTACATGCACACACTGTTGCCTTCAGGTAGGATTTTGTTTCTACTCTTTGACACTTTGGAGAAGCTCAGGAACGGTCATTTAAATCCTTAAAACTCCAGAAGCACCCACATAATTGTCACAACAATCTTCTCTCCTGTTTCTTAAAGAGAAATCTGCTATCCCTTCCTTCCCTCACTATTCAATAGAAGATGGGTGATGCCTGGTGCCAGGATTACCAACATGCTCTGCTGGGCAAGGGAGCTCTAGAGCTGTTAAAGAGGTGAAGGCAGCTCCTGCCTATCAAGGGAAGGAATGTCTGTCCGCCCCTCCTTACAGAAGGGAATGAACAGACCTTCAAATCACAATGGCCTGGCATGCAGAATGGCTACATGACATCTTCGTTAGACTTTTCTACCATTAACTACTTCTGTTTTACCATTCATAGGACTTTACAGCTTTGCTTATGACCCTGAGGCAGTAGGAGCTGACACTTTGCAGATGAATGAGATACAATGGGTCCAACGCAACATGGTGAACTCCTTCAGAAAACCGTTCTCATGAATTTAGGAGAAATACAGAATATAAGCAAAAGCCCAGTGTGGCCTGGAGGAGTTACGGACATTTGTATCTGAATCATAAAGGCCAGCAGTCCCTGCTCATCTCAGCAAACCTCTGCCCACCCTCCACCATCAGGGTGCTCGCCATCAGTCACACCACACTTTGATCCCTTGCCAACTGCAACTCCCAGCCCCGCATGGAGGTTTAGATAGTTTTTCAAGGGCAGTCTGCGTGACACTGCCATCATCACCTAGTGACACAGCCATGTCCTCTCCATTAGACACCAGACTGCCGCTCATCTATTGACCATTTCCTCACATCTGATAGCAACGCGTTCAACAACACTGGCAAGCCACTCTCGGTATCAGCAGAGTCAATACGGTACCAACGCCATCAAGATCTACTGCTCCTTAAGGCATTAGCGCTAGTATTTTAGATTCCAAGGCTAGATCCTTTTTATCTCCCTCTCCATCGCAGGCTCTGAGGATGCTGGTGGGAGAAAGAAGATGGCCATATAGCTTGGGCAGAGGCTTTAGCCCCTGCTTTGCCACTGTGGCTCTGCCAGAATTATTTCACCCACCAGTGCCTCAGTTTCCCCATCGGTAAAATGAGGATAATGATAATGACCTACCTCAGAGGGTGTGGTTTTCAGAAGGGTTAGCGACCAGCACTACAGAAACACCCCCTACCAATAAATAACCCAGCCTGGCACTGGAGGAACCGAGGGCACCGCATCCTCCCCTCACTGATCCTGCTAAGGAGAAAACTGCTTGCCAGCGCTCTCCTGCCTGCGACTGCGCAAATGTCCAGCCAGCTCCATCCTCATCGAACCATCCTGCGTCTATTTGATAAAGACGAATATTGCTTTTTAAATAAATATAAAAACTCCGCTTCCTCCTTGGTGAGTTCATTTTGAGTCATTTTATCTCTTTCCTCCCCCTAGATTTTTCCCCAAATAATGTGATTAAGTGAGTCAGCGTTCTGCTTTCCCTGACAGCCTCTGGATTTAATTCAGTTTGAGGACTGTGACCTTTGACTCCTTTTTACTATACTAACCCAGCTAAGAGAACACTTAGCGATTTCTCCGCTTCCTACAGGGAGAGTATCTGGTGGGGGGTGAGGAGGGGGAGCAGGGGTGGAGGGAGGAGGAAGAGAAACAAACTTTCACATAAAATTATGGTATATGGATAATTGAGAAGTTTAAAAACATGAATCTAATTGTGCTGTCCCTTGAGAAGCAGATATTGAGCCATCCTATAAAAGGCTTGGAGTATCCCAATGGTGATTTATTGCTAAATCCTAGTATTTTTCAATACATTATAGTTTTTAAATTGTGTTTAAATTGAGTGTAGAAGAGCAGAGGCCATTAGGAGATGCAGAAATGATGATTATATTTAAATATTCATGCACGCAGTACCTTATTATTGAATCTGAACACTAACAAAATCAATATTAAGTGCGGTTTGACATGAATTTATTTATGAATTTCGACTTTCTAAGTACTGTATTTTTTCACTCAAAAATTGTGAGTATAATGTAGTAATGATATCAAAACAGAGTGTCAGAGAGCATTAGCTGAGGAGGTTATAAACCTCCATATTACAGGGCCCCATATCGCCCTTAAAAGTGCTTAGTGCACAAAACCAAAATGTGGTGTTTTTTTTTTTGAAACACGTAAATACACACACACACACACA
>VZTU01011297.1:65871-117202 GCA_013400835.1 Zapornia atra
CACACACACACACACACACACACACTCCCTCCCTCAGAAATAGGAAGGAAATTCTCTGTCGGAAATTGCACTGCAGTGGCTTTGATTGCTCTCCGAGCCCGCTTCAGGGACCAGGCAAACTGGGATTTGAAGACAGACAAACCTGAATGGAGTGCTCTGGGTATGTGGTTTGTGGGGGCACTTTGGTGCTCCGAGGGGAAGCTGGCAAAAAGAGAACAGCCCACAAGCACAGGGTGTAGCCAGGGTCCCAACCAGAGAGGAACCAAATATATCAGCCTGACCAAGAACCCACAAACCCTGTCCTCCCAGCAGTGCTGGCTCAGTCACACTGGGATCCCAGAAGGCAGCATCAGTCAAGAACATTCTCACTGAAAGAGTCTGGTGCTAAGTACTGCTCAGATCAGATCTGGTAGAAAAGGATGCCCCATTTCCCTTCATGAATGTTAAACAGGTTAGGGGTCTCTATTCATAAGCAGTGTGCAACATGGCAAGTACCTTGAGCAGTTTTCACTCAGAATGATGCAAAGATGGGGAAGCTGGCAAGAAATCACCCCTCTTTGTCCTCTCAAAAAAAGTATTTCCTAGATGTTTTGTGCTTTCATTTTAAGGTGTTAGTATCTCAAGCAGGACACTCAGTAATCAAGTTGGAACTTCCCCAGGAAAGAGAAAGACAGCTTTTGAAAGCTTGGCACTTGGTACCACTTATTTACCCGTGAACATTTAATGGTAGAACTGCAGCAATCTCCCTGCTTCATTGACTCCTTGTCCTTTCAATTCAGACATTGCTGCTCTATCACCATTCCCACCTGTGGAGACCTGGTGGGTTTTCAATGGAGCTATTGCTCCCTTCTGCTTAAGTGATGAGAGATTTCATCTGTGGAAGACAGAAGCCTTTTTGGTAATGGGGAAGGGAAGAGGAGTAATTCAGACTAAAGCTGTGACATAAGGGGACACAGAGGAGGGGTTTGTGCAGATCTATCTACAGATAAGTGATGTGTATTAAAAGCTACTGCCCTTCCTCCCCCACCAATTCATTTCAAGTGTGAGAAGAGTTTTGAAGATCTGTTATTGACAGGAATCTGGACTGAGGTCTCCACATGCTGTATTGTGCATCGTCCTTTGGGTCCAGCCTTGGTTCAGAATACTGTGCAGCACACAGGAAGAGACACTCCAGTTTCCTCCTTTAGTATAAACCACTCCTATCTTGGCATCACTCCTTTGGGAAAGGGCTATCCTTTCTGCTTTGGAGCTATGTACCTACAAGTGTCAGTGCAGTTAAAATAAAACAAAACAATCCTGGTAGCTCTCAGTCCAGTCCATTGTCAAAAGCCCACAAAGGGCAACAACAGATATCATGGCAGCAGGCTCTCCCTGGTCTTTCTTCTCTGCAGAGTCTGATACAGAAAGAAAAAGTCTCATCAAAGAGAACTTTTGTTAATTTTTCTCTTTAGTTTTTGACCATGAACAGGAAACAATACTTAGTGAATCCAACACAAAGCCTTACTGCCTTCAGTAATACCAAGGGCCCAATATTCAAAGGGTTAGTACTTGAGGGCTCAAGCACTACATTGGAAGCAGACTGCCAAAGAGCACACCTCCAACATACTCATAGTTTTCCCAGGTCTCTAAAATTCCAGGTGTTGGCAAGCAAGAGCCAGGGATGCCAAGCAAACCACACAGTACAGGAATGGTGCTGCAGTCCTAAGGGAAATCTCTTCTGCCAGGAAGTTTTCTTGGTAAGCCCTTCAGTAAGGTGAACACTGTTCTGCAAAGTACAAGCAGAAAACAATACATCCCTGGAAGTCCTTTTCCAATGCAGAATTTCTGCTCAGATTAATCTTTCCTTCCTCCTTATTCTCAGCCTTGCCTCTCTATTCTCTGCTCTTGCTAGCATTTCCCAGTACAGCCTGCCAGGCTCTTAATGGATTGGCAACGTTCTTCAGGGACTGGAATTGACACAGAAACCCATGTAAAGTATCCCCTCTTGGAAGGGGTTTGATCATGGAGCACTGACATGATGGCAGATCACACTGCATACACAGAGGCCGCACACGACAGGGCAAGCGGCAGCAAAAACATCACTCATTAAAATTAATTCCTTTCTCATTTTCATCTTAAAAGGAATGCTCAGATTTAGTGGTCTCAGCTGAGTCTCTGATGGATAGAGGTCTGCATTAACAGAGCCCAGCATACCCAGTTTGACTTGGTTTATGCTCTGCAGAACGGATTAATTCAGTGACTCTTCTAGGAGTAAGAACCAGTGGAAGAGCCCAAGACTAGGGGCAGCGCTGGAAAAGACCTTGTGGGTCACTCAGTGAAGTTCCTGTAACTGTACACATATCATATCACGTCTCTGTTAAACCCAAAGTGAAGCTGTAGGATATCAGGGACCACACAGCCCCAGGCAAGGCTTACCACGTGAAAGGTTTGAGACCTCTCGGTTAGACATGAACCCAAACAGCGAGAGCGCCTGGACGGCACAAGCTGAAGCCTTGATCAAGATCAGAGAATCACAGTACTGTAACAGAAACAGTGCATGGGAAAAACATCTCTCTTTGTATTGTGTGTGCAATCCTGCCCAACTAAAGGGCTCTGCAAGGAGAAAAAGGGGAAAAAGTATTTTGTACGTGTAATGCACAGACCAAGCAACATGTCCAAGGTACCTAAAGTTTAGAATCAAGACTGGGTAGTGCATGTGCCAGCATTCTGCCTTAACCACAAGATCTTGTGTTTGAACTCAGAATACACCCTTGGTAAGAGATGCAGTATAAAAGGCACTCAGGAACATTCAGCACCCAAGCTTGCTCTGAGCTTTTGGTAAAAATAGTCAGCGCTTGACCGCACTATGGCTTCCATCAGTGTTACCTTCAGTGGATAAGGAAAGGACAGTTTAGATACCTTGGGAGAGGACACTAGACTGAAGTGTCACTGGTCTGACCTAGGTACAGAAATTCCACATTTCTCATAAGATCTCTTTCCCAGAAATGCTGAACACCATCTTGGGAAGTCTGCACACAAGAGATGTCTAATGCTGGCATTATTTCTAACACTAACAACTCGTTAAGTTTTTCCACTATGCATCTGTATCAATATTTTAACACAACTGTTACAAGGAAAATTGCTTTTTTTTGTGTGCCTGTGTCTCCTCCCTCCCCTACTCTCTCATTAAATCAGCATGACAGATTTTAGCCTATTCCATAACTAAGTGAATATCTCGGAAATTTAAAATCCCCAAAGCACAGTGACGGGTTCTGAAAGCTTTCCAGTGGTGCAGAGTATGAACAAACTCACTGGGCTTTGATCATTCCCTCCCCTTATTGTAACTGCATGCAGGCTGCTGGGAGATTGCTGCAAAAACCAAAACAGGGCAGGGGTGTGTGTGTGTGTGTGTGGTGATCAACCCTAATCTCAACAGGAGATAAAGAGCCCAACGCACAACTTAAACCATGAGATTCAGCAGTATGACCACAGCAGGACTAATTTCTCTGGTGAGATTATCTACATCAGTGTAACACCACCACCAAGTTTGATCTGATCATACACAGCTGGTTCAACTCGGTTTAAGAGGCAACAGAAGGAGTGGGGAAAAGGGGGATCCATTACACTAAAATGGAAGCCAGACATCAGGATATGGATCGTACAATCTATAGATGGAAAAGGAGTAAAAAGGTCCCATCCAGATCAGTTCCCAATATGTGCAGACCAGCCATTTACTGGTATTTGGAGATATGGCTAAAATGCATTAATGAACGATAATTACCTCAGAAGATCAGCATAGATAAAATGGTCTATAGTGGGGGCAACAAGCAAAGTATTGTCAGAGCCAAGGAGGAAAAAAAAAAAAAAAGAAAATTCATTGGGGAACTGGTAAGAAAACCCCAAGAAGAAATTGGAGGTTTTTGACTTGGAATATTCACCAGCATTTTTAAGGGGAGGGTGGTGAAGAAAGTGCTATCACCAAGGAAAAAAACCCCAAACCCTCTTTTCCAGTAAATCGATGTATTTTGCTCTAATTTTATTAGGAATATAAAAGGAGCCTTTAGAAAAGTGCTTAGAGAGCAGAAAGAAAAAAAGAAGAGATAGGGAAGGCTAGCAGTGGAAACATTAGTCTGTCTGTATTAGGAATCCCATACTCACATTTTATTGTTACTGTCAGGATGCAAAAGGCAGCGCTTAAAACAAAATAATACATAATGTATTACAGGGGCATAAACATCAGCAGTCATTTTTATTTTAAAAAGAAAATGCAAAAAAAAAAAAAATGGAGATAGCTTGCAAGTGAGGGATCCAAGGCACAGCATTTATATCTGTGTCCACTGAGATAATCAAAAAGGTATTAGAGCAGCTGATGGAACAGGGTACCACAAAGGACTCCTCAGCAGTTTACCTCTGTTCTCGTTATGAGGTGGCTGAGGAAGCTTGTTCAAAGAAATCACAGGGTCAGTTTTTAGGCTGGGTGGGATTTTGCTCCAAGTCTAAAGATGAGGTGACATTTAGGGAAATAAAGGCCATACTTTTGAATGGCTGGTAAAGAAAATGGGGTTTGTACATTGTGCACTTTTTTTGGAGTGAAAGGGTAGGAAGAGAAGATGCAGAAATGAGGAGTTAGGTATGTTTTGCAGCCAGCCCTTTTCAACCATTACTTGTGTTATGCTCACCTTACCTGTGCTTTCTATGTTGGCTTCTGCCTTTTGAGAGTTTGCACCCTCAGTCTGCACAGCACGCCTCAACCTGAGAATCTAACTCCAGCATCTTTTGTCACTGCCACTAGATAAATAAATAAGCTCTATAATAACTGCCTGGCACAGAAGTAAGCAATGCACATGCCATCTGTCTTGCTTGATGGGACTACTAGGGGGGAAGGAGGGGTCCTGCTCCAGCAAATATCCCCTCTTCCACTAACTCCACTTTTCCTACATATCAGGTGAATCAGTCCTACTGTTTCCTTCAGGTATCCGTCTACTCTGAGGGCTTTACAATATATTTTAGAGTCAGCTTCCAGCAGAGACTGTCCCATATTCAAGGGGTTGCTTTCCTGCCTCATGTTAGCTACACTCTATTGCTGCCCTGCTCTCCATCCCCACAGCTCCACTCACAGGGCCCAGTCCTCCCACTGCTTGGTCTCCTTCTCCACACAAATTACACAGCCGGCCCCGCCTGCCTTGTTCAGCTTCTTGGGGCCAACACTATCTGTTCACTAGGAAGAGGGGGCTCCTTTTCTCTTAGGAAGCTTTGGGAGCCACACCTGCTGCTGAGAGCAGTCACTGAAGTCAGGAATGCAAAGAAAGCCATGTGAGTAACAGTGGAAATGGTAGATGAGACAGAGTGAACCAGCATTGCAAGGGGAATGCTTGGGGGGAAGGAAGGGGATTTTAAATACAGAAAAATTCCCCTTTAAATATTTCAGGTAACAGCTGGATATAACACTCCCCACAACAGCTGGATCTTCCTCTGTATAAAAAAACCCAACAAAAACCAAAACAAATCCAAACACAAAAAACCAAAACAAAACCCCAAAACAAAACCAACCAACCAACAAAAAACCCCCCAGTCAGCTTCTCCCTCTCACTCCCTGGGATTCTCTGAAGGCCTCAGGGGGTGCTTGATCCCCTTTGCTTCCCTCTCTGGTTGTACTGCTTTTGTCACAACATATGCACACTAACATGGCACAGCTACAGTGTGCTGATGGGATGATGTCAAGAGGATGTGACTGCTGGTGGCCTGAATGGGTAGTCATTTGGAGGACAGGGAAAGAGGGCAGGGAGACAGATTGGCCAGAGGGCTGGGAGGAGATGGGTAAGAGATGACACAGGCAGAAATTAAATAAAAGACGAGCAAGTTCAGGAATGGAACAAGATTAGGGAAAATAGGAAGTAGGAATGCAGTGATCTGGCCTTTTAACTGCCTGTCACAGTAGAACACTATGTATACAGCTGCCAGAGCTTGTCCCATTTACTGTGCAAAAATAAAGGGGGAAAATCCTATGTGCCATAAAGCAAGGGCAAGGGTGGTAAAGAAAAAAACAAACCCAAAAAATTCCAGGAATCAGACGTGCTCTATTTGCTTATTTCAAATTATTTGGAAAGCAATGGTCTGCTCCAGGAGCCAGGAATTATTGAGAATCAAAGTTTAGAAGCGGAAATTATATGCCTCAGAAATTGATGAATTAAGGAGTTCTCTGGTTTTGGAGAACTCTCTCTTGAGAACTGGAGAGGACTTAACATCTAAAGCTGGGTTTCATCCCTGGCTATGTTAGTTGCTTCCCTTCTCAGCACCTGAGATTATCTACAGTGCTTAATAGCTTCACCAAAATAAATAAGAATATCTCTTAAAATGAGGACTCTCGAGATGATCAGCATTAGTGGGACTCAGCAGTATGTTTATTTTTTATACAAGCACTGATAGACAGAATTTGCTGATTTCAGGTAGTCTTAGAGGATATTAGTTCTGAAAATTAAAATTATTGCATCCATGCTAGAATCCTCTGCTCAGGAGAGAGCTGTGGGTGGTAAATCAGAGCAAAGATGGTACTAGGTAAGCAGCCACGTTGCTGGTCAGGACTGCTTTATGAGAAGCTTTTTCAGGTCAGGTCTGAATGGCGCAGAGCGCTGTGCAGAGGAGAGCTCATTGTGCACACATGTCTTTGGATAGCCCTTTCAGTCTCCCTCAGTAGAAATTATACTGTTTCAAGAAAAACGGAAAGGAAGGAAATCCCAAAGAAATTATGAATTGCACAGCTTCTGGAAATTCTGCCCACAACCCATGGCCCAGAAGATAATCTTCCCCTCCCTCCCCTCATGCCAGCTCGCCTCTGTGACATCTTTCCACTTCATAAACCTCTTCCGTGATTGAGAGGCAGATCTGGGAAACAGCCCCTGGGGGAAACAGTTCCTGAAAAGCCTGCGTTCCAAGCCAGAGGCATCTTCTCATTGAGGTACAAAGCAAGTAAAGGCCTCGTACTCGTTGCAACTGCACGAGAGTTCTTGGCACCATCTAGTGCCAAGAGAAGAGACTACAAAAATCGTGCTGGAGAGGAGAGACAAGCGAGGAAAACTTGGGGAATCTGCTTGGGTAGTGGGGGCAACTCTGTTAGCACAAGGAAGCCCAAGTAAAAGCTTGCCACTACTCCAGATGCTCTTCATACAACAGATTTTTCCTTGTAGCAAACAAGCTAGAGGAGATCTGACATTATATATGGAAGGGGTTATGGAACCTTCCTGGACAGCCCTACCTGCTGCTCTTAGTGGCAGCTTTAGTACTATTGGTGGGTGCATACCTTCCCTACTGTCCTGAAGACTGCAGTGTGGTGGGCAATGTTGGCTTCCAGAGCACATGCCGAAGTCTGGAACCCTACGAGGAATACTGAAACCCTGAGCTGCAAATGAAGTTGCATTAAAGAAATATGTAAGACAACATAAGGTACTATCATGGCCACAAACTGTATGAAAATGGCTCTGACAGAGGGTGTTGCTATCACTTTATGAACAAAGGAAAGTCATTCATCAGGGTGCATTACTCATCCACTTCCCTCCTCTCCTGTACAGCAAGAATAGTAAACAGTTTCCCAAGTTACACAAAACAATCAGCATTTAAAACAAAACAATGCTTCTTGTTTTTCAAGTTTTCCTGGAGCCACCTCCCTTCCTGTCCAGGCATATCATCTTCCATCGTTCCTGAACATAGCCATCACCACCACGCACATGGAAATGCAACAATACTGAGCCCTAGTACTGAACCTCCAAGAAAGTTATCACCTAGAAAAGGCTACTGGCTTGTGATGTTGACAAACTAGGGCATGTGTGCTCATGAAGACTACAAGCATCACTCCTGCCTACAGTCCTCAAAGTACATGAAGGAATCAATGAACTATCCAGGAGTAATGTTCTCAAATCAACTCTGCTCTTCATCTTTCTAAGGGAAGGAAGCCAAGGACCATGCTGAAACCTTAACCACAGGGCCCAGCCACTCTGTGGACAGAAAAGATGCCAGGGCAGTTTCCCAAAAGGTGTAAGCTTTGGCATCCTTGGTCAGTATTTACATTCCTCCTTGCTGTTGCAGAGCAGCCATTCCATGCAGTTAAGAGCCAGATCCCCAGGGGAACGTAGGCGCCTAATTCCAATTTCATTGGGAATAAGATGTCTCTTTACCTCTGAACCTGGACTATAGTGCTTCAGGATCCCTGACAGGCAAATGGGTGTGGGAGAGTTTAAAGCCTGTTTCTACCCTGTCTTGAAATTCGTGTTATTGTTCATTCCATATAAAGCAGTTCTGAACTGCTCCCAAGCCAAAACTCCCTGCTTGCACAACAGGCTAATGATTTACATTCACTTTGCTAGGGTGCAAATGATACCTTGTGGTGCGAGGAAGCCAGAGGGATCCAGACTTTGAGACAGTTAGATGGGAAATCACTGCCATGGCAGTGGAACAGACAATGTGGGTACAATCCTGTTAGCTGCAATGCTCAGCGCTGGAAGCATGCAGCACAGTGCATCCATTCTGCAGTCCTGTCTCCTTTAAAGACACGGACACATGCAGTTTTAAAGTGCTTTAAGCAGCTAATTAGGGTGTCTTCCCCTCCTTTATCCCACAAGATGATAATTGCATTATAAAAATGAATATGTAACTAAGCAGAAACCACAGGAACGGTGATGGCAGAAAAGGAGATGGAACCAGCAGCAGCCTCGCTCCACAGTCACAGGTGGAAGCCCTCACATTAGAGAGACTAGCACTCCAGTGCGGTTTCTATAGCTGTGGGGAGGAAAACCTCGAAAAAACCCCACATCATTTAGAGTCACAAGAGTCAGCGAATGGTTTAGTGCTTAAACAATCGATGTCAGGAAGAGAGAAGATCCGTGAGAGCGTGTCCGCCTCTTGCTCTCCCTGCATACATCTCCCCAGAATGTCTACAATCATCAGGGTAATTTAGAGAGGGGGAAAAAAAAAAGACAGACTTGGCTTGGCCTAACTGGGGCTATCACTGTAATTGTGGAAGGAAGTGAGAACATACCAGCAGGGCCCCAGGGAGGAGAGAGCAAAGTGAGGGGAATGGAGACTCTGTTTGTGGGACCCTGTGAAGCTGAGGAAGTGTCAGAGAGTAGCACGGTGATGCCTGAGGGTGGAGCAGAGCTAAGTCAGTTAGATCCTCCTGAAACAGCACATAGCAAACAACATGGGTTTGGAGCACAGCCTCACAGCTAGCACAGTCCTGGTTTTCCTCAGTAGCCAACACCACGGGTGACCAGGTAACCAGGCACATTCTCTATATGTTACAAACCAGAGGTAAGGTTGTAAACAGCCACAGGGATGATAAATGCCTTCATGCTTTCAGAGAGGAAAGGGGGGGACTCTTCCAACACCAGTTCTTCACTGCCCCCTGCGGCGCAGAGGCAGCCTCTGTTCTGCCAGTCCATTCTTCCACATCCAGCGCGTTATTATGAACCCTCCAGCACACACAGCTAATTAGGGAAAATATCCTTTCTAGCAATTTAAATGATTTTGGCATTTTCAGGAGGGCACATGTAATATTCAAATTACTTCCACTCTGCGCTGCCTTGTCTTGCCTGGCTCATCTTCCCAGGTGAATTTGTAGTCTCTGAAATGCTCTAATTTCCCACACAAGCCATGTCAAATATAATTTTGGTGCAAAGTTGGTAATTATACGTAACATCAGTCTGATGTTAAAAACACTGAAAAATTTAGCAAGAAGAGACGAATGGAGAGACACAAGTCTGAGACCAGCGAACGAAAGGCGTGCGGCCCCCTTAGTATTTGCGCTCGTTAATTAATAATAGCATGTTTTCAGGAACTGAAAGGATGTGTTTCCCGAACTGACTGGAATTCACTTATGTCCCAATTACATTGTCTCAGTGAAGAACTTCGGTCAGGTCTCACTGAAGAGCTGCAGCTAAACCAAAAAGCAAAATCGAGGCTCCCCACTGAAGTCCATCACACTTGCAAGGGTATGTAAAGGAGCAGAAATCTCACCCTTGGGCTCAACTCAAAGATTAGATTGTCTCCTCCTCTGCCACCCTCTGCTGCAAACCCCTCTGGAAGTAGTCAAACAGATTTGCATCAGTGAGTCACCAAGTGTATGGATATGAATTAAAGTAAGTGTAATTATAACTGCTGGCCCCAAAGTATTGGGCAAACATTTTAACAGACTTGTTCCTTGGCTCCAAAGAGAAGAATTAACACGAAGAGTGAATTATCTGACCCCATCATCAACTCTTCCCCAAGGATGCCTGGTCTGCCTACTTCAAGGAGCATTCCAACTCATTTTGCTTTTTGACACTATTATCCCAGCACACTGGCTGCCTGTCGGAAACAGTTGAGAAGCCCAGAGTTAACCCATTCCTCTCTAAAATCCATCCCTGCAATAACTGCTGGGAACCACAGAGCCATTTGCTCTCAAATTCCTAGGCTGCTCCTAGGAATCCAGTCATGGTGTTAATATATTATGGAAGGGAAAACCCAGGTATCTCATCATCTCTGTTTGACCAGCAGTTTCTGGCTTATGTGAGAACTTGGACCATGGCTGGTAAGGAAGGTTTGCTTTGTTTTGATCCCAAAGGCTTTATATGCCAATGGTCAAGAAGCATAATAAAAGGCCTGATGACATAAGTAAATCAGTACACCCAAGTAAGCGTTTGGCCCTGAAGGATGAAATGGGTATAAATAAAAGCTATTATTTCAGAGGAATGAGGTTTTTAAACCCAGATGAAGCCTCAAATAAACTTGAAGTTCCTGGAACTGGAAGCAAACCCCACTTTTGTCACATATTGGCCATTGTGTGCTTGTATACAGGGATTCAAGAGCTAGTCTTGAATTTCAGTCTTAGTGTTTAGCACGTCACATCCTTCTCAGTCTTTTTTTCAGTCCCACGTTAGATGAAAGGAGAAGACCCCTTGTTTTGGAGAATGAATACTCCCTGGCTTCGCAGCTTGCTCCATCTAGTCCCTTAAAACCAGTTCTGACTTCTCAAACCCTTTTTCACTCTCTTGAGTTTGTGCTGCTCATTTAACAGTGGCTGGCTGTGCATAAACAGAAAATCCATCATGCTCAGACCACACACGCCAGAGAAACCCAGAAACTTTCACCACAGCTTTATGTGAAGGGATTAAAAAGGTGTGTGCAGCTCCAAGCAAACAGAGTAGGATGGGATTAAGGATCCAGAAAGCATGACCCACAGTCCTGTGAAGGGCACTGCACGTAGGTACCTGTTGTAGGGAGAGGGGAGAAGAACGAGAAAGGTTGGAAGGGTTCTAGAGAAGGATCAAGGTGTATGTCCTGAAAAAATACACACTGATGTTACCTAGCCAGGAACCTGTTAGTCCTAAGGTAAACACTACCTTAAGCTTACTGCTTTTAGAAATGTAGCAGCAAAAGGAAGGGGAAACTTCTTGCCAGACCTGCTAGCATCTCATCTTGAAGCAGCTGTACCCTGTACACTGACTCTTTATTAAATAACAACCTACTGCTTTATACTAAATGCATAGCTTCCATTTGACAAAAAGAGGGCTTGAATTCTCAGCGTCACTCTAGCCTCTGAGAACAGCAGGACACCGCTATATCTGTTGAGATAATTATGTCATAATCAACCCATTGCAACACAACACTAGGCAGAGAATCTCTAACCCTTACCTACTGGCTGAAACGCATCAAGAAGATGCATTTACACACTAATTAGATAATCACACACGTAAATAAAATCAATATGCAGGATACATTAATTTACTTGCCTGTTCTTGAAAATCTGGTCTTGGCCCTTTTGATTCTTTATGTGATTCCCATCTCACTGCCCACTTGCTCATTCTGCTCACTGAGTTTTGAGTTATCATGGGCTACTTTAGATACGCTGTCTACAGCTTGCTGAATATATTGTGGCCACAACACAATGGTCACATAGCTCATCAAATGACTTCTGACTCAATTTTGCCAAAACACTGAGAGACCACACAATGAACTGCATCAACAGACTCATTAGAAATAACCCTTTTCCCCAAAATGGGTTTAACTTTAGCTTTAATAACCAAATTCGCCTACCTGGTAGTTGCAGAACTGTTCTGGGGGCACAACTATAAGGGTGGAATAGGGGTGTGAACAACCTTAAAATTCCCTTTATTACTATGAAAGAGACATGGACCTTCAGGACAGCTTTTAGGAACATCACAAAAACAGGCCAATTAAGCACTGCCACAGTCCTTGTCCAAGCAGGCACAGTAGGCTACCATGCCAATTCAGTAAGGAATCTGTACGCTACCACGTGGACTTTTAATGTAACTGTGATGACTGACACCTCCTATTAATTGATACTAAAATTTGGGGGTTTATACTGTAAGTTCTTCAGAGCAAGTTGATGACTTTATACTCTTGCACACTATCTATGGATAAGCAAGGGTGTGATGATGTGCTTTATGAAACCCTCAAGACCCTCAGATAAGTGCAGCTTTCTAAATGTAAAGAGTGATTCTGCATGGCTTTTCCTTCTCAGTGTCAAATGATAGTGTGCAAGAGGCAGAAGAACAGATGACATCTGACCTCTGATTTCCTGTCTCTGAAGAAGCTTTCCTTGCTGTTTTGAACCAGGGCCGTCTTTGCCTCCAGTGGAAGGCCAGGATGTGTCGAAGTAGCTGGCTGAATAAATAATTCCTTTGCTGCCATGGCAATGGTGCAAACAGGCAGAGCACATGCCAAAGGAAGCTGTCCTAAGTCACAAGTCAGTCAATTCTATTTAGCAAGGGCTATGCAAACTGGTTGGAAAGTGCCTCACTGAGGAGCCAATTTTTATTTTTATTTTTCTATTTTCTTCAGGAAAGTAAAATGTTTTCTCTCTCTTTAGTGCACTGCTGTGCAGATTATTTAGTCTTGTCTCAACTTCAGACCCTGTTGCTCCTCAGGCCTGAAAGGCTCCAATTTCAGAAGCACCCCCCATTCCCAGTGTAGCTCAAACTCTTCCAGGATATCAGGAACATAAAGGGTAGGACCATGCCTGTATTCAGATTTTTTTCATCTGTGACTTAACAAGGAGTCAAATAAATCCAGTCTAGAGAAACCTGCTTACCTTCAGGGATAATCTTTATCCAGGATTCTGCAGGGTGAGAAAAAGACTGGAATACACATTTTAGACCCTCTCCTATCCCACTACACCTTCCAACAAGGAAAGTGTCTTTACAGGCCTGCAGTGCTTGCTACTGTCTCACTGATGCACCAGGACAAACAGGCATTTCTTTGGTTTGGATGCCTGTTAACTCCTTCCTCTGGAGACCGAGACAACAAACTGGGACCTTTCTGCCCTTCACACTCCAGAGTGGAACCTCTATGCTAAACACCATACAGACACCACCAGCAGCAAAATGAAATCCAGCCTGCTCTTTGACAGCTTGGTTTTGTGGGCTATAATCATCAAAATGCCTGGGAAAGGGGGAGGAGGTTCTGCTCCATAATTCGAGAAGCTGCACCCTCAGGCTGCTTTATAAGGTACCCAGTTGGCAAGGCTCTCCCCCAAGCATGGCTCTGTCACTGCTTGGGGTGCCCAGCTAACAAAACTCCACGGCAAACCTTGCTGAGTCCTGTCAACACTGCATCTCATCTGGGCTAATGTAAACCAGAAACTCACCCTCCATCCCCGGGAGGGGTCAGATAGAGTTGTAAAGCATGAGAGTGCTGACAGGGTCTCCAGCAACATGCTCCTGTTGTATCATTAGGTCCATATTCACTGCATCTCAGACTCCTCCTGGATGATGCCGAGGTTCATTCTGACGTCAAAGATTCTGCAGGCAGACATGGGCTTCTTCCCAGTTCACCCAATTCCAGTCTGCCTGGTTTCTCCACCTAAACTTCACATTTATACCCATGCTAAGAGCATACAAAACTCAACCCAGACAAACCAGTGAAGCATTTGTCCTTCAGATGCCTGATGGCATAAAGCAAGAAAGGATTTGGCTTTTTCCTCTTCTTAATGATAAGCCGTTCCTGATTTGTCACCCCTTCAGTCAGTGGGGCAGATGTAACAGGACAGAATTATTTGCTAAGTGAAGCAGAAACCTCCTGACACAAAGTCTACAAACAGTGATGCATCTCAGCAGACACTGACGAGGTACAAGCACCCAAAGAACCGTAGAAGAGCAACAGCTTCACCTGCAGAAACATTCGTAATTAACAGAGGAAATCTGGCAATAGTATTTGCATAAGGGGAGGCAGGATTGTAAGGAGCAACAGTCTGTGCTGGTATCGGACAAGTAGAAGCCTCCATGAGTTAGGGGTTCCTCATGAAACACACAGATCTCCTGCAGGCTCTTTGTCACTCAGGGTCATTCACCAACTAACACTTCCCGCCAAGGCAGCAGCAGAGAAGAAAAGGGATTTTGCTTTTGTGTTACAAATGTCCCGTAGCCTGGCACGAAATAAAAGACACACTGATCACTGTCTTCGATGCTGCTGAAAGAATGTAATGCTAACTGAAGTTAATGCTGGGCTCCTTGTTTAGACAGAGAGAATGAAGGAAGAGACAGAGTAAGAGCGCCAGGGGAGAAACTGATTTCCCGTCATTTCATTTCATTATTACCAGAATCAAATAAGCAAAAAACTCACGCATCAGGCTTTTATAATCATGAGATCTGAAAATGAATGAATACATTGGATTACTTTGTACTGATTTGGCTTCAGAGCCTTTACAGTGATAGAATTTCAGACTTCCTTTTGGAGACTATTGACGTCAGAACTTGTCTTTGACTGATGCAAGTGAAAAATAAATCTCACCTAATCATGGGAATCCACAACTGGGTCTTTAAGCAAAACGTCCACCCAGTTCAATTCTACTCATCACTGTTTCCTGAGCTCTGAAAATGAATTACCATTAAGCGAGAAAAACTAAATTAAAGTTCACCCTGAGTGGTGTTTTTGGTGGTGTATTTAAAACAGACTTCACAGCACATCACCACAGTTCTGCGCTTTGGTTTTCCCCTCCTTCCCCATTATGAAGGCTGAATGGAAATGGATGGTACCTTTGGTCAGCAGTCCTTGATGACAAGAGAGGCTGTGCCCTACAAGTACAGTTAACTGAAGACGTGTGGCTGTGAAGGACCCAGATCAAAGTCTTACTGCTGAAGCAGGTGATGAGCCAGCTAACATTTTGGATACATTTATGGTTTTGACTAAGTAGCAGTATAATGGTCTTTTTTGCTGAAGCCCAGCCAGCCTGTTACCAGCATGATATAATCCAGCAGCATCAAATCGGCTGCTGCCACCCTCTGCCTTCCCCCACCCTCAACACTGGCGGATATGTCAAAGCAAAAACATCTCTGCATTTCTGATCTCCCTGGGGTTACATCTGGTTTGAGTCAGGCTTCTCATTTGGTTCCAATCCACCGATTTCCTGCTACTGTCCATGAAAAAGAGAGTGCGACTCTGTGGCTTCCCCTGGGTGTAATGGTCTAATCTGTACCTTGTTGTGCACTGTAGAGGGGAGGGGGAATCAGTGCTACTTGGGAGCAGATTTCTCTTCCCCTGTGATTGCATCCTGTTCTTATGCAAAGCACCTTTAGTCTTGCTAGCAGTGGCAGCCCCAGATGTCCTGGTGCCCTCCCTGTAGCATCCATACTCCTCCGGCCTCCTAATTGAATCCTTCCCCGGGTAGGACAGGCTTTCCTCATTACGATGAGCTGGATCCAATTCTACTCCTCCCCTCTATCTCCCAGTCTTTCCTTGTGAAGACAGGGCAGGCCCCACAGAGCTTCTGTGGGTGGATGACCGCACCAGTGAATTGTTCTTGCAGCTACTGTAATGTTGTCATGAGGTTAACAGAGCAGGAATGCCCCAGACAGGTACAAGGTGGTAAAGGCATTTTCACTGCCAAGATTCTGGCAGCACCAAGATACAGTTTATTTCTAAGAAATAATACCTAATTCTTTTAATCTATGGCTTTCAAAGCCATTTATCTAAAAAAAGTCAAGGGCTTGCAGCTGGTGAAGAGCCTAAGAACACTCACAAGAGCAGAGGCAGAGCCTAGGAGGTGAATGGGTCTCTTACATCCTCATCCCAGAGGACCATATCAGGAATAGCATGGCCAGCAGGACCAGGGAGGTGACCATCACCCCATGCTCAGCTCTGGTGAGGCCACACCTCAAATACCATGTTCAGGTTTGGGCCCCTCACTCCAAGACAAACATCAGGGCTCCAAGAAAGACATTGAGTTGTGTCCAGAGAAAGGCCATGGAGCTAGTGAAGGAGCTGGAACACAAGTCTCATGAGGAGCGGCTGAGGGAACTGTGACTGTTCAGCCTGGAGAAGAGGAGGCTGAGGGGAGACCTTACTGCTCTCTCCAACTCCCTGGAAGGAGGTTGTGGTGAGCTGAGCTCAGCCTCTTCTTGCAGATAAGCAGTGACAGGATGAGAGGGAATGGCTGGGAGTTGTGCCAGGGGAGGGTCAGGTTAGAAAGGAGGAGACATTTCTTCTGAGAAAGAGCGGGTGGGCATCAGAACAGGTTGTCCAGGGAGGGGGGTGGACTCCCTGTCCCTCACAGTGTTCAAGGAAAGGTTGGATGAGGGACTTTGGTATATGGTTTAGCAAGTGATGTAGGTGGTAAGGAGACAGTTGGACTGGATAATCTTGGAGGCCTTTTCCAAGTTTAATGATTCTGTGATTGTCTCCTATGGAGGTCAGCATCCACCAACAATGTTTCACCCATGCTCTCAGCAAGGCAGGGCAATGGAAACAGAACAAATTAGCTTTTTCCACTGAAGATCTCGGTATTGGGTAAAAGAGTTCAGTTCTCTTATTTATCCTTTAGGCATCTTAATCTGAGATGACTACCCTACATTGCACCATAAAGTACATATACAGGAACCCAAGTTTTCTTTGAACACTGAGTCCTGGAAGTAGGAGCAGTGCAGCAGTATTAGCCCACTTAAGATGACTCTGACATGAATTAAGTTGCAAAGCATTACACTATATGATGGATTTGGTACTTCAGCTGGCTTGTTCAAAGCTAGTTAGTTTATTATTATATGGATTGCATGAGGGCATGCAGGTACACACAGACCTATGTCAAGGCAAGTAAACTCAGGTAAACCGAGGCACAAATACATTAGCTGCATCAACTTAAAGGTAAGCTCTCAAAAGCACCAGAGAGGCACTAGTACTGCAAATTCCCCAAGTGCCACCACTTTAACTACTAACCCACACTCTTCTCCTGCACTCAATACATCTGGATTTCATCAGAGCCTGGATATTATTTTTAAAAATAACCAAGTCTTTGGAAAACAAAAGCCCCCCAAAAGACCAGAACAAAACCCCGATCTAGAGACTTTTCAGCATCTTAGGGAATGAGAGATGCTATTGCTGTTAACAGAAAGGCTCTAAAGGCAGTAGTACAAGAATAATCTATAGGGCGCAAGTATGTTTGTTATGAAATACTTTGGATCCACAGAGGAATTCCATATGTGGCTTCCCCTCTGGTGACTAGAGGTTCCCACCTTGGCAGTGATCCTGGAGTCCCATGCCTACAGGCTCGGCAGCATGGAAGGGGAGGGTGGACGCTGGAGGAGTAATGGGATCATCAGCCGCTGAGGCTGCTGCTTGGCACGCCGACAATGTTTGTTTGCACCTCTTTGAAGATGAGAGATGAAAGTGGCGCCCACATGGGCTGCCTTTGATTAGCTTCTTATTTTTAACATTGCAGCTGCGATTATTTTTCTTTTTCTTGAAGCATTTCTTCCCCAGCACCAGAAACTCTGAGGTTCCCTTCTCTAGGGAGGTTCAACTTCAAGGAAACATAACAAAGAGAAGTGTGAATGTAAAGGAGACTGGACAACTCTGGGCCAGTGGGGACTTATGTCATTTTATTTTTAATTTTACTTCCATTTTTTTCCCCAATCCCCCCATCCTCAGTGGGTCTCAAAGAAAATACTTGTTTACTTCTTTTTTAATAGGGAAAATAAATGAGTCCTGGGATTGTACAGAGCTGTCATGAAGAGGAAAATGTCTAATGGTTCAATTCCCAGCTCTGTCACTGAACCACTTTGGGACTTGGGGAAAAGTCAGTTCGCCCATCTGTAAAATGGGATTTATAATGCGTTGCTTCTCAGGGGTATTGAAGGAGTATGAGTAGCATTGATGGAATGCCTCATGCACCTTGGATAGAAGGGGCAACAGCCCTGTGAAGTGCTGTCCTTAATAGATACTTAGAGGAGTTTCCTTCACTGTGGTACTTATCTGACCACAGCAGCCAAGTGCCTCACAGCTACTGATGGATTTTTTTTCCTATTACCTCTCCGCATCGCAGGATTGTTGCACAGGAAAGTGAGGCAAATGGCAAATTGAATGAAATGGACCCAGTCACATAAAGACTATGTGGCAAAGTCAAGGCTAATCCTTTCCTAAACTTCTGCCACATCCATTAGACTTTCCTCCTAGTCATATGGATTTTGTGATCTGAAGACATCTTCCTGAAGACATCACACTGTGGCTGCCTCCCTACTCAATAAGGAGCAAGTGGTCTGAAAACAGAGTCAATGTTTGTTGTGCATTAGGTTATTTCCTATCATAACATTTTGGGGTTTGTTTCTTTCACCTTATGAGTAGTTTTCAGCCAAGAATTTGGTCAGATGTTAATCCAGTTATCCACAGTGAACACTATAGCTTTAATGGGATGATGTCAGGAAAAGGTTTAGCCTCCTGTTCCTTATTTTCAGGACCAATTTACAGCAGTGGTAAAGAGCTATATGTACAAGTGATATCAGAGGAAACTGCTGGTAATTAGCACTTCCAAAAGATAGCTTGTATCAGCTCAAGTTTAACTTCTGTCAGAGAGTCTTAAAAAAATGCTAGACAGAACCTGATAGCAACAATATCAATTAAGATAGAAAAACCTGGATTGGGGATCAGAGGAACAGCCAAGGATAAATAACAATCAGGTTCTCAATACTCATGCACTTCAAAAGAAAACACACAACCACATATGTTTATATTTATTTCTTTGTGTTATCTATCAAGACATTTCCCAGCCAAAGAGAAGTGGGGGCACATGGGTTGAATAAAAAATTGTAGCATGCTTACACAAACCTAACTAACTTCAAGAGCAAAATCTGTTTCCACCAAATAAAGGCCTACTAAACACTCTAAAACATACATCTGCCTTAGTATGGTCAGTCAAAAAAGCTTATATTAATCCAGTCAAAACATATGATTTACCCAGGTTTCCCTGCATTTATACCATTTCACCTGCCTCAAGGAAGAGAGGCAGCCAGTTGTTCCAGTGCAACATCCAGGTAGTCCCAACACCTAAACACCATCCTGCTCAACCCAGCTCCTCAAAGGGATAAGCCAAACTTATAGGCTCTTTTCAAGCATATTATAAAGAGATATATTGTACAGGATAGCTTATAATATATACCTACTTGAAATTCACCCCAGAGAAACAACAGACTCTGGCCCAACTCCATCCAGTCACACAGACTCCAGGACTTTAAATTAACCCCCTGCCAAATTTACTGCAAGCCATCTGACCATACCATTTAGCCACAGTAAAGACAAAATCTATACCTACCTACAGTCAGGAAAGCAGGCAACTCTGTTGAAAACCTATTTATATCACTCAAGGAGATCAATGGAGAGCCCAGGCCTGGAGGCCAGTGACCTTGGATTGACACAAAACTTAAAGGAAAATATTAATGGTGTCAGCTCAAGAGACCACAGCTGTTATTTCAGTGGATTCAAAAGCTGGCCCTGCAGCTTACTGATCAAGAAAAGGTGCTTAAGCAGGGATGCATTTCTTTAGAATTGAAGCAAATACTCACCCATTGCTGGTACAGGAGCAGAGGCACAACGCTCCTTCCTCAGGACACCCTAATGGCTGCCTGTGCCACACAGGCAGGCCCTTCATAGCAGCCAAGTCTGTCCCAGATGACACCAGGCGTGGTATGACTCCAGCAGTGGTGCTCCTGGAAGAAGTAACTCCTCATGTCCCAGAACATGAATGAGCTTCCCAGGGATTCTCTCCAGGAGGTGCTCCCCCAAGGGCCTTCCACCCAAGGAAACAGAGCAGTGAGAAGATGGTGCAGGCTTGCAAGACATCCATTGTCTGAGGGGGCTAAAGCCCCCCACCACTGATAAGATTAATTTTTCAGCCTAGTATTTCTGTTCTGCCTCAGCTTTACCTTAACTGCCCCAGCCCAGAGCAGCAACAGTCCCTGAGGAGCCACTCAGAGAGTGGCAACTGCCACAAAAGGGCAGCCAATATGGAGACCGTGCCTCATTGCTAACTTAACTGAGGTACCAGCACAGCACCATGTAGATAACAAGGCCAAGCACTGCTGCAGGGATGAGGCAAGGCACCTGTCGAAAAAAATCCACTGCTTGCTCATGCTGTGGCACCAGCAGCTACCCGCTAGAACAACAAAATGGAGGAAAAGAGCAGCTGCCTCAGGGTGCCCCCAAACAGGCACCTCTGCACAGACATAGACCCAGGGAAGAAGAGAAAACAAAAAACCAGCAACCTCAACTTAGCACTAGCTGCTGAAAACCATCTCTCCAGTGTCAACTGCAGCCACACTGAGACAATGCTGCCAGGAAGGGCTTTTGAAGGTAACAAAGGGCCCCACCCCATCACAACTGGCCCCAATTTAGAGAGGACAGCTGAAAACAGGACCTGTCCCACCTGGTGCAGCTATCTGGTAGGCCCTAGAGAAAGGTAACAGATTTTTGAGAGCATGTCATTGTTTGTTTATTTTTCAATTAAAACAACAAAAATTAGGTCCTGGAAACAGCTGTTCACAGAGACAGTGATGTTCTATGGAAGTTATACAGAGACAGGTTTTATTTTTGGAGTAGCCACTGACAGCTGGTGCAGACATCGCTGTGCCTCTTGCTGACTTTCACACCTCTTACTTCACTTTAACTTCACTGGTTTTTGGCAAGAACATATTTTTAGGTGTACAGGTCTGTACACAGCCAGGCTGTGCTCTCTGATGCAGCCATGTGGCCTACTGGGATGCATGTCATAGCAATGTTGCAATGTTGGCCATGCCCTGATCTTTAATTTGCTAGGGGGCTTTTTAAAAAAATATTATTATTATTATTTTCTTTTTTTTTTTTCTTCCACTGGATGAGAGAGCCAGGAGGCTGGTCCCCAACCTAGGACCAGTAGCTCCCATTTGATGTCCAACACCAATCCAGCCAGCTCTTGCAGCAGAGCTGGCTGCCACATTGTGGCCTGCTCCCCCAAACGTCACATCTGGCTGATGTAAAACACACATGTTTTGACTGAAGCTTTTTCTTTAAAATGCCAACATTAAAGGAAGGTTTGCTTTGTAAAACTGAAACTGTAAAACTCTTCTGAAACCCAATCTGGGGGATTAAAAGAACCACATGAAAAGGGATAAATATGACCTGGACATTTACTTCCTGTGCAGAAGTTCGCTCAACATGTGCCTCCCAGCCTGTCAGTACGAAACAAGACCTTCTGCTCTTATTTTCAGGAGGAAAAAAAAAGGGGGGGAGGGGGGAGAAGAGAGGAAGACAGGAATTTTTGTAAAGTGACAACTCTTTTCTATCTCATGGCTAATGTCAGTGATAGTGGTTTCTTTACAGTGGCATCTCATACACCTTAAAATGATACACAACTAGTAATAAGAAATGTATTATTAATAAAAACCCCAATTCTTATTCCTACTATATGGTACAATTCAGCTTGATCCATGTTTAATTGAGAGTCAGTGGCAGAACTCCCTTGGACTTCAGTGGGAATAAGATCAGACCTAAAGATACGATGGACCGAATCCAAGGATTCTCTGATGATGTACAGGAGAAACACATGGATAGACAAACAGATTTCAGTTAGCCAGAAAATGGCTCACTTTCAAACAAACTAATGCAAGATGTTTATATTGGTATTGCCCGTTTCAAGTATTAAAACTTGGGTTCTAAAAACCAACTTAATATTATGAGAGTTGAAAGGGGAAAAAGATCATTTATGGATTCTCTGTATTTGTTTCGTAGGTTTTGAATCTTTAGGAAGATAGAACATTTTTGCTGGGTTTTTTTTTAATAACAGTGAATTGCTACAACCTTGTTTTTTTTAAAACCAAAGCTGACATTGTGATTTATTGTAGAATGATGTCAGAAGATGAGACTTTGGGAAAAACCCATATATGAACAGGCAATACATTAAAGTCACTAGTCTTGAAATAAATTTCTGATCTCAGGTCCCAATACATGAACTGCAGAGACAAAACACAATGTAATGTAAAATTTGTATTGCCATTCTGTTTTGGGAGGAGGAGAAAAAAAGTCCCTTTATCCCAGTCAGGCTTCCTAGAAGTGAGTTACACACTAATTTGGGATTGTATTCTGCACATGAAAAGTTGTGGAGCACCTTCTTGCACCACTGGCTCATAACTGCTGCAATACCTGACCCTGTGATTGCACATGCAGGATCCAGCTTGAATCTGAGTTTGAAATTCTCTCTAGTTTGGGTTCTTGAATTTAGAGTTTGTCAGTTTAGTCCCATTGTCATTTGAGGTTTTTGGTGGTTACTTTTTATTTTGGAGTGATTAAGTCTGGATTGCTATTGGGATAATACTCACTGTCCCCAGTGTGAGATGTAGACACCTAATAGCCCCACACCATGAGAGAGTATTTTCCCCAAATACTCTCTCATCTTAACTGGGTTTGATCTTTGAGATGGAAAGTTCATCAAGTCTACTCGAAGCCATGGTTTTCTAATTGCCACTGAATCCCTTCACACCCTCTATTTTATAGAGCTGGTAAAAAACCCCAAACACTACCTTTCTTCTTTCTGTCTAGTCCTGGTCAAATTTTAAAACCCAAATTGTTTTCAGTTTCAAGCCAGAATCACACACAAAATAAGAGATGCGTTTTGAAATCATTGCTCAGTGGAGAAAGACCAGTTCCTAAGTCCTGTCCAAATCAAAAGTGGACAGTTCCTCAGTCATTTCCAAGCCAGAAAAGAGGCCATTTTATGAGCCAGAAAGCATCCATTTTCTGCGTCAGTCCTAAGCCAGAGAGGCTAGTGCCTGAGTCAGTTCCAGGGGGGAATGTCTGGCACTTCTCCAAGCTTGGGAGTGTTGCTATCACAGCAATTGTTTGGTGATGCCATCCCAATAAAGCTTCATTATGGTGTTCCTCTTTCTATAAACTTCAGTGCCCTCCAGTGTCCCCAGCAATCACTTATCTAATATTAGGATATTAAAAAATATGGAAAGATTTTAAAGAGACTTATTAAAATGCAATTAGCAGCGTGTATGACTTAAGCAGTGAGATTATTTAAAAAAACGACTTGATTGTGTGGAATGCCATGCACCTTACAGAGATAATAAAGCTGCCAATCAAGTCCATTTTCAAATTAGGAAATTTTCATTCTTTTTTTACAGCCCCCTAAGTGAATATTAAAACTGATTATTAACCTCGGAGTGTAGCAGCGGCCCCTAAGCCGGCAACCTCTAAAAGGGAGGCTTCATAACTGTTGGTAGCCTGGGCTTCATCCCCCATTTGGGCTGGTATCTCTGTGCTTACTTAAAGGGACAGCGCTCACCCTCTGAAGAAGGAAAAGTGAAGATTCGAGGTGGGTCCCTTGTTTAGAAAGGGGCAAAGCTCCAGGCCTTGACATCGCAGCTTGGGAGGGCAAACTAACCCGCCCGTGAGGATCCTGCCTCGGTACTGCGCAGCAGTTTTGCCATCCATAAACTGCAGGTAAGGCTGCCCCCTCATGTCCAGTCCGGGAATCGCCCCACATCGCTACACCCCAGCACGGAACCTCCCCTCGGTCCGAGTGAAAACGTGTACGTTAAAGGGATGTTTATCTGGGGGCACATCCCCTGGTCATCCTCCGGCTGCTGTGCATAGATTCTCCGAGTATGTTATTATCCTCAGGTTATGTTATTACTTCCCTCGCTCAGTGTAAACCCGTGTCATTTACCTTGCCACCTCTTTCATTTTTGTCCTACTGAGGGATGATCGAGTGTGATGCTTCCTGGTCTTTGACTTTGCTGGAATTTTGATTTCATCTATAAAAAGAATCTTTCTCTGAGTAGTTAAGTCACATTGTGCCCTGACAGGTTACTCCTTTCGCAGCTCTTTGCTGTCAAAGTGGATTTATTGATGCTTCCTGGATGTCTCTCCTCAAGCTTGCAAACTGGAAATGACGAATCCTCTGGAAGGCAGCGAGCTGATTCTTGACTTGAATGCTTTATTTTGGGATAAATGCAAAGACTCAAAGGGAGTTGCTTAGGAGGGGGCAGTCACTGTTTCTGACTCCAAAGCAAGAGTGTATTTCAGCATGTGTTTAACTTTATATGCTTACATATATCTTTGCTGATCTCTTTGGGACCATGCACAGGCCTGAAAGTGTGTGGTTCGGCATCTTACCACACTGGTGCCACACTTCAGGCTGAGAGTCCAGACAGTATCTTAAACAGGGGGAATGTCACTGAGTTTCGATTTAGGATAGAAGTTATTCTACCAGCACATGTATCTCATGACTATAGCTCCCTCTGGAATCTAGCTATGGCACCTGGATTTACTTATGATTCGCATGGAAGCTATCTACACATCTTTTCAAAGTAAATGATCTGCCTGCGTTGGATAATGGGGGTTAGGAGGATGACAAATTGGGTTAATAAAATGTCAGCAAGAGCCAGGTTTTAAGTCTGGAATGAGTCAGAAGTGAAATAAGTTTAGTGGCCAGGCTTCACCCTTGATCTTGAGCTGGTATTTGTCTACATCCCTTAATAACCACAAGCGATCCAGTATAATTCAGTATAACTGACAATCCAGCGTCGGCAACATTGTTGGTGTGGAGGACAGGGAAAGATGTTACTGCCTCTTTACAGCCCTACCACACTAGAGACACGCTGGAGAAACAGTAGCCACAGAGATGGCATTAGACTTCCCAGGAAAAGAAGCACCTCCAGCACTCCAAATGTCTTGTGCTGCTACTGAAGTTGGCAATATGCCTCTCCTACTCCCCAGCCTGGAGCAAGTATTTTCAAGGCTCACCCATTAAGCTGGTCTGGGTGGGGAATGTACAGAGTAGTTTAGTGTGTTCACCCAGATAGCCTGAGTGCTGGTGGTATTTTAGGAGTCTGAAGGCTGAAGGGATAGGTATGCAGTCAGTCGGTACTGAGGTTCATCAGTGAAGACAGGGAGGCTTGGGGAGGTGTGCTGCAGGTGTGTTAGGAGAACTGTGTGTAAGAGTTCTGAAAATAACTGCTGGTTGTTGGGAGTTTGGTTGGGTTTTTCTTGTTTTCATTTCCATAAACAACTTTTCACTGCTAAGCAAAGCTGCTGCTGATTGGAACCACACTGGCAATGACAAAGAGAATTAAGGAAATGTGATGGACATAGAATCTTTGGGTTTGTGAGATACTAAGTGTATGGTAATGCCAGCACAGTAAATTACTCATTAACATATTCTAAAATTAGATCAAGCAAAACCGGCATTCACAAATACTGAGACAATTCCTGGCAGAGAAGAGAGATTACTGAAAGAGTTCAAGTAAGTGCTGTGAATGGGTGATTGCCAGGCTGGAAAGCAAACTTCCAATAGCACAAAGATGTCCCAGAAGCTGCTTCTCATTCCTTGATTAGGATCAGCTTCAAGAAAAGCCTCACCATGGCAGAGCCAGACATGAAAAGAACAAGCGCTACCTAATGCCAAATCTTCCAGCTGCAGCTCTGACAGGAGGAATCGCCCTGGAAGTCTGTACTCCAGAGACTCACAGCACGGTTACACAAATGGTAAAGCAGTGGGAAGTCTGATGTGCAGCAATTCCAACCAACTGAAAAGAAATAACCTTGCATTATCTGTAGCAGCTTATTGAGCAAGAGAAGTTTTGATCCAAATGGGCGAAGTAACTAGATGAACACAGAGTTTTCTTCTATCTTCTCCTCTCCTAAAATTATACATGGAAAATCTGATTTTTCCTTATTGTTGTAACGGGGTAGAGAGCAGTATCTAAGCACTCCGCTAGGAAAGAGCGGTTCCAAACCCTGGGATTTCTACACCGGTCCGAGCTTTCCCAAGCCGAGCCGCCCGGCAGAATCCCCAGCTCCTGCGGGCTCCTCGGGCTGATCTCCGCAGTCCCCTCCAGGTGTCAGACTTGCACTTCGCATGAGATCTTCCCTCGCCACATCTGGAGTGAAGGCCTGGGTTCGGCCGAGATTCCTGACAAGAGCTCATCAGACGTCTTAAAATATTAATCACATTCCCATTTCATTTCAGGAAAACTGCTGAAAACTCACAGCCCCTCCAGGCCTCCCTCAACATCGTAACGCCGATGCCACTGTGTACGGGAGGGGATCTAAATGGGCCCATTAGCTTTCTACAGCATCTGCCAAGAGAACTGTGAACATCTGCCAGCCCAGAAACAGTTCAGGAGCCAGGACTTTCACTTAGGTTTTCTTTTTTTAGGCTGTAATTGACATGACTATCCTTTCTTTGGCCTTAATTCCGAACTACTTCCCAAGATACTAAAAGCTTCTGCTCTCCTCTGCACTTTTGCACATAAATCAGAACTATGCTGAGATTTTTTCAATTGGATCTCATCACAGCAGAGCCACTGGAAAGCAGAATGAAGGCAAGCACATGCAGGAACGAAGGCAAGCACATGCAGGCCCACCACATCATCTAACCCTGCTCTGATTTCGGGATTAAGATTGTTGGCAGTGCTGCTGTTTGGTTTAGGATTAGCACTGTGGGAAAGACAGAAAATAGAAATAAATGGATGTTATCAGACACACTTGCAGCTGTAGGATTGGGCAGACAGCCTGGATGTCAGCAGTAAAATTCCATTTTGGATGGTCCTGCAGTTTATGCCAGTGCTCAGAACTGCTACAGAGCTTTAGGTGGGTCAAATGTGGGAGGTATTCTTAAAACTGAATGCATGAGCAATAATGCCTGAAACTCTAAAACAGTGAAATCCTTTGGCAGAGCGTGAAGGGAGTTGTGTCACGATGAAGATAGGTGGTATGGGTGGGGGAAGTTTGGAAGAACAGTGTTTGGTTCAGACTTAACCATCTTTCAATTCCACGAGTAGAAATCAGGAGTCACAAGAGTCCGCTGACCTAGTAGTTTTTTAGATGATATCCATGGGTGAGAAACCAGGGCTTAACTCCTGTAGTGTGGGCCACTGAAGGCCTATTGGGTAGCAACAATTCTCAGTAACTGCTGAGCTGGGAAGGGTTCAAATACAGGCTATGGGTGGGTCCAAACATCTGTATCCCACTAAGTGCTGTAAGACAACCAGCAAACATGATAATGAATGCAGTTTTCCACAAGGTCTTTCAGAAGGTCTGTGCGTTTCAAGATGTTTATAGCTGTTGGGAGAAAGTCTGTCATAAAAGCACAATTCTGGGTCTCAGGTGTCACCAGTTTTTCACTGTGGGCTTTCAGAATGACCTTGAGGAACCTGGCTTACCCCAATTCCTTGGTTTTCCAAACGGTTGCCTAGGTTAACTGGCCAGAGTTGGAGTCATTGTGTTACAAATTTAAGGGCACTAAAAAGCCATGAAAAGATTCAGAAAGAGAAAGATAGAAGTCTATCACCTCTGGCAGCTTCAACTGCACAAAAAGTCCATTTGGTCACATCTGGTTGATCAGTAGCTCTCACCACTCTCATCCAGAATGACTTTCTGTTCTATGAGCATTACTTCTCCTCGTTACACAGCTGACAACTATTTCTCATGTAAAGGTCTTGCTCCTCTTTCAAAATTACCTGTATTAAGGCAAATTATGTGTTCTCTTTCTTTCCTTGCTGAAAGTCATTTACATGAAGAATCACAGAACTGAGATTATAGATACAGGGGGAGGGAATGCAGGAATATAGCTAAGACTGGAAATTTGGGTGGGCCACAATTTATGGTGGACAGCCAAAGAACAAATGTGTGATGTCATAATAAATCATTTATATTGCAAATGATTTAAAATAATGAAAACCCATATGCATTAAATTTTGCCCTGTACATCCATTTGACATATTTTAAGGAGACAAAAGATAGATTTTACATAAATCTTTGGTAAATGTACTTCGAAAAAATATCACCAGGCAGTAAAACGTAACCACTTTAAAAACAGTCTTTGTCTTACACTTGAGCTCCTGCTTCACTGTGTGTCGGTCAAAACCAGCAAAAAACTACCCCAGATTTACCTACTCCTTGAAAGAAAAAAACCAATGAAGGAAAACTAGATGAAACAGCTTTTTTATAGATCCTGACAAAGTTGTCTTTCACGCTGTTCTAGGTCTTACATCTTCCCAAGCCACCTGTGGCTTTGCCTTTGAAGAAGTCTATTCCAACCTCTTTGCTTTCCTGTGCGAAAAACAGTTGAGAAACACAGATTTCCTGCTCTGCTTTCCAGGGCAGGAGCAGTCTGGACCATCCTCCTCGAGCAGCAATTCAATCCTGCCTGTGCTTCATGGAAACCTCAGGCCAAGCTTTGTATTCAGTATTTAGGATCTGTCACACACCAACACTTGCAATTGTACAGACTTGAAGCTGGCTCTGTACACAGCACCCAGTCTGTGGATTTTGTCCTTTGGTTTATGACAACCTGTCCTGATGGAAGTTCATGTTCTTCTATGATGGGAGTTGCTACACATTCTAGAAAAAAAAAAAAGTCCTGAATGCCAGCTCTGGTACACTGCAAGAGGCAACAGATTCCTTTGGAAGATGCCTGGCACATCTTCACCAGGACCACAGCTCTGGGAACTGACTAGATACCTCTGAGAATCACCAGCAGAAATTCTTCCCAGGCTCTGCTGTGGATGGTCCAGAAAGGCAAGGGAGGTGATTTGCAGATGGTTTGATGTGACTCTGCCAAACAAAACAGAACCAAGTTAACTTTGCATTCGCTGTGTACAAGATGCAAACATGTGGCAGTTCCCAAGATACCAATCAAAGGAGAAGGTGGAGGTATCGGATACTGAGCACTGCTGTGCTTTGAACCCTGCCTGGCCCACAGCTCAGAAGCAAAGGTAGTAGTCAGCACCCAAGCAGTAGCCATGGAGCTCAGAGGGGCCGTTTTGTCACCAGTGCTGGGTTTCCAGCTCCTACATGACATTTTTAGTTCCTAACAGCGCTCTCACCAAGGCCCATCCTTTGTGTGACGGGGCTGGGCTTGTTGAGCACCACACCTCTGGCAGATCCCAGAGGTTTCAAGGACATGCAGTCTAATCAGCATTCCTCTCAGATAAATGAATCATCGATTCTGATTATTTCTTGTCCCACTACCACTCAGCATCTGTCTGGTAGCAAAATAAGCACCATCAGAGACTCTTTGTAGTGTGTCAGTTAGAGAAACGTGGCCAAAGGTTTGGGGTTTTTTTCAAAACACCAACTAGGGCTGAAAGGACCCAGACTGATGGGCACTGGGTCCTTGGGTTTCTACAAGGGCCAGGCATGTAAAAAATCTGATTTTGATTGTGTTTGCTGACAGATTAAAAACCACATCATCCATTCCAATTAGTTTTGGAAGAGTTAAATAAGGACATGAACCAAAAGGAACGTGGAAAGTCTGCCCCTTTAAGAAACAGGACTAAACCATCTCAGGTGGATTAAAACTGAAGCAATTGAAATCATGGCTTTGTAGGATGATGGACTATATGTAGGACTATAATGAAGTCTTAGATGCTGTATCAACTAAGGGGATTAGAAGGCATGTTACTGAGAGTCATGGATGAAATGATCTTTCCAGGTACTTTCTGTGGGTGGAAGCTGCTTATTTTGTTTAAGGAAAGCTTTTTCTCTAGTAGCTGTTTCTAGGCTCCTAGGTATTAGTAAATTTTTATATTGATAACTTATGTATGGAACGCTCTGTTTATTGTAGGTAGGTATTTCTGGGGAGGGGAAGAAGTAATTGTTGTAAATCTCCTTGTGGTTGTGGTGAAAACTCCTTCAAAGGAAAAGGGTAAAAAGTCAGCATTGTAAACCACACATTTCTGGGGTGTGAATGCGTTTGCAGTGGTAGTTCAGAAAAAAGAACCAACACTGATCTGGGTCCTTCTCTATGATATAGTACCTGTTTAATTAGAAGCTAAAATGGCTTTAAATTACACAGAGAAATAAATTGAAAGGTGTCCTGCTCCTTCAGGCAACTGCATTCAAGGTGGGCTTTACGCAGGGCGTGGGGTAGAAAAGATTGTATGAAAGAGTAGGGGAAAGTTGATCGCAAGGATGTGAATTACTTAAGGGCACAGTCCTAGGGATGGAGTAATAATGTGCTTTCCCTGCCTCTCCCTTGCTAAATGGATTCGGAATGAGAACCTCCTGTTCTTATTTGCTCAGGCTTTTCTGCAGAGAGCACTTGTTTCGCATCCAGAGAGGGGAAACTGTGTCCTACTTACTCCCAGAATGAAGGAGGAGAAACTTGATGTTGACAAAACAACTTCCCCTGAGTGAGGGCGAGAGGTGAGATGTATTAACTGTTGGCAAAACCAGCCAGGTTCTGGCTCCACTGGCATGCCATGATTCCCTAAATCCTCCCACTTTTGGTGCTCCATGATCAGGAGCAGGCCCAAGCACTCCACCTTTGTCAGTACCCACAGTTGGGTGGCTATTCTTTTTCACCACAGGGTTACATTTAGATGCCCACTGATGTTGTTTTTCATCCCGAGTGCTTTTGGGAGGGCGAACAGCTGATCATTACACGGAGTTTGCTTGTACCCCTGAGCACACTTAACCTACAGCAGCAAATAGTTATTGTATTGCATTTTGGTGTGTGCCTGTGGGCACACTTAAGTCAATATACATGATGGCTAGTAGCACAGTATTGCATTTGTCTACACCCATGGGCACTCCGAATTGCCAGTGTGAGGGAACTGGTGAATTAACTAGCTGTATGCCCACTGGTGTAGTTACTTCAATACCACTGTTAATTGCTTAACTTAAATCTAATCGCAATGCAAAATAACAGAAAGGAAAGTGCTGCAAGTATCCCAGTTCTTACAGAAAATGGATAGCAACATTTATTTCATTCTAAGCTTGTTTGTTGCCAAAATTGAGCAAGAAGCTCTTGGGGCAGAAGTGTCTGTGGTGAGTAATTGCCCTCCTTTCCCTGTCTGTTTTACAGCCAGCGAGCTGCACGGAGCTCGCTGCTCTCTCTCCAAGCTTCTACCTGCATGAAATCTAGTTCAGGGTTGATGCTTAGTCTGCTCATTAGTGAAATTATCACCAGATGCTTTGTAAGATAGAGGTCACTCTGGCTGAATGCCATGACAACCTCTTCAAATAGCATGATTGCTAAACTACAGCTTTGACTCGAAATGGTGCAGGAGGTAACATTGACATGCTGCAATTACTGCTCAGTCCTCACAGCGTGTTCAAACAATGCTTAGTACCTCAGTGCTGACTTGGCAACACCAGAACTGGGTCTGGGATGTATACTGTGGATGACTAGAAAATGTAAGCATTTCAGGAGAATGCCTACATGGAGCACTAGCTCATCTCATTAGCCTGTGTCTAGTCAGGGCCCCTCAGAACTGTGGGAAAATGGCAATTAAGTGATAAGGCTGAGTCTAAAGTTACACAGGCATAGATGTGCTGGGTTTCACTGGTGCTGGGCAGCCAGTCTTTGCAACTGAAGAAATCTTAAGTGGAGTCTTAACTACTCAGCAGAATAATTAACACAAGGGACTGGATCAGCCTCTCCTAGAGCAGCGTCATCCTTCCTTACTAATAAGACTTACATCTACGGCTGTTCAGGAGACCAGTGCAAAGAAGGACAAGCTAGATGGGCACTGGGAACACAGCACACATGGACAAGTGTCACAGAGAAACAAATGAGGGGAAAGGAGGGGGAAGGAGGTAGCAGAACTATTTTCCTTACGATAGTGTGGGACAGTCCCCTAGCTAAGTCATGCAGCTGGCTTGTTAGAGAAAACTCTGCAGCACTTCTCCATGATGATGGCAGGCAGGACTTACAGCTCTGCTAATAACAACCCTGTGTGGCTTCCAGTTCACATGTATCTTGTAATGAAAACTGATTGTGTTACAGATGCCTCTGGTGCGACTTGCAACTAATGTGACTGTGATTGATGGACCAGATAAGCTTATTATTAAAGTAGCAGAATAAAATAACTCAGAGATGTGGAATGGCAATTATCCAGACATAAAATGATTGATTAAAACTGTAGAATAGCTACTAATTTATAGCCTCATGGTATTACTGCAAAATAATTTTTTAAAAATGTGTGTTTATCTAGAGGGTTATGCTACTGAAAGCAGATGATTAACCTTGTAAAAGTAACCAGACCTGGTAGAAAATACCATGTGCCTGCCACCACTGCTGTCCTCCTGTGGGTGGTTCTTCCGTGCCTTACACAAGCCTTTGTGCAAGAGCAGAGAAAGCTCAGCATGGGAGCCTAGCCAGCATCTCTTCCTGTGACTGCAGCTCAGGCAAATGTATCTAGGCAGGCTCTTCTACACATCTTTGTTTTGGTTTTAAGAGACAGAAAAGTTGCAGCAAGAACCAGTGTCCCTTAGCCGTAACAGCTGTGGATCAGGAGTTTGTAATAGTGTATAATGAGCTTTAACCATTAAGCCCTTCCATTAAGTAAGGGGAGATAGGGTCTAGAAAGGATTAAGCCTTTTTAGAGCGAACATTTAACTAGGTATTAAAGGAACTACTAGCTGCTTTACCTTCTAGGTATCTACAAAATTGTTTTATATGAGGTCAGAGCAGGGCAGCGATAAGGAAGAAGCAAGCTCCCTCAAACCTAAACATCTGGAAGAGCTGATGAAGACATCAGTTCTGTTGTTGTTGGGGAAGGGGGAGTGTATCAGGCTAAGGCACTAAGTACTACAGAGCTGAGCTGCCATGAAACTCCGTGTTTGTCAGCCTGGTTAACCTAGTTCTTCCCAAGATCCTCAGGGAACAGCAGCAGATCTGTCGACAGAGGCATGTTGGATCAGCCCTTCGAATGAAGCTGCTCCAGGGGGAACACGCTTCAGCTGGTGTTGCTCACTCGACTTTTGGCAAGAGGGTTTGCCTCCTGCACTAACATTACAGAGACTGTTACAGCTTCCCGGCCGGTGCCCAGCAGCTGCAGCGCCGGCTGTACTCGGCATCTCCAATGCCACATCGCGTTCAGTGGGAAACGGCCCCGCTGTGCACGGTGCCTCCTCCTGCCGGGCCGACGCAGGCTCTGGTACCCCCAGACTGCTGGCGGGCAGACGGGAGGGAGAGCCCCGCTCCCTCCAGCTCTCGAGTCGGGCCGTCAGAGCGCGGGGGGTGTCTCGGTGTTGGCCTCACGGCTCTCGCCCGGCCCCGAGGGGACTGCGAGCCCTCGCCTGGCCGCAGCGGGGCGGGGAGCCGCCCCCCGATCAGGCTGGGGAACACCGGGCAGACGCCGTTCCCCGCCCGCTCCTCCGTCTCCGCAGGTCCCGCGGCGGACGCTTGGAGGGACGGCTGTCCCGGGGAGATGCCCCAGGACCCGCCGGGCTCCGAAGGTGGGTCCGGGAGCGCGGCTGCTGTCGCACAAAGCTCCCCGTCCCCTCTCCCGCCGCGGCGGGGTGGGCCCGGCCGGCCTCCGCGAGCGACACGGGCTGGGGGCGGGAGCCGCCGGTGCGGCGGCTTCACAAACGACGGCGGTTACCTTGAGCAACGGCCGCCGCCGGGAAGGCGGGTCCGTACACCGCCTCAGCCTGAGCCGCTCGGCCCGAAGCAGAGGCCTCGGGGCTGGCCCAGGCCGCGGCGTGGGGTCGGGGCTCCGCGGTCTGCCGTTATCCCCGTCCTTCACCAGCAACGACCGACCGACCCAAAGCGCCGCTGAGGCCTCGGCGGGACCCCCGCGTCACCCCGCCCCGCTGCCACCGCCCCTTCCCGGCAGCCCCTGCACTCACAGCGCGCTCCGCGCAGGCTGGGCCGCACCACCGGCTCTGCGTTTGGGGGGAGCGCGGCAGGGAGCGNNAGTCTTCGGGGCTGAGGGTGGCCCAACGCGCTCCCCACGGCAGGAAGCGTACCCCGCCGCAAGCCCTCCCCGCCACCGCGAATAGTTCGCTCCGCGGCTCGGCCCGGCCCGGCCTCTGAGGGGGCCTCGGCCGCCATTTTGTGCGGCGCCAGCGGAGAGGAGCGGGCAGGTGTGAGGCGGAGGCGGTGAGGGTCTCCTGGAGACGCCGCTCCCTTCCTGGGCCGGTGAGCGGGGCGAGGCGGTAGCGCTCGGGGCCACTCGGGCCGGGGCCGCCGGTGGGCTCGGGCGGACCCTGCGGGCGGTGGGGCCTGGGGCGCGGTTTAGTTCAGTCCGTCACCGGGCCCGGCCCAGCTCCGCGGAGGGCGGCTGCGGCAGCCCCGGGAGAGCCCTCCGCACCTCGGGGAGCGCTCACTGCCGGTCTGTCCGCAGGCTCTGGGGCGGGCCGAGGCGTCAGGCCGTGCGTCTGTCGGTGTGGCTGGGCCCGAGGCTTTAACGTCAGTGAGTAACGCGCCTGTTGTGTAATTGGCCCAGCTGGGGCCGTGCCTTCGGGCACAGCTGAGCGCGCTGCCCGGACAGCCGGGGCGGCGGCTGACGCCTGCTCTTCGCCTTTCCCCTGCACCTCAGGGACTTCCAGCAAAGATGTCGGAGTATATCCGGGTGACGGAGGACGAGAACGATGAGCCCATCGAGATCCCCTCGGAGGATGACGGCACCGTGCTGCTGTCCACAGTGACCGCGCAGTTCCCCGGGGCCTGCGGGCTGCGCTACAGGAACCCGGTGTCGCAGTGCATGAGGGGCGTCCGGCTGGTGGAGGGCAGTCTGCACGCCCCGGAAGCCGGCTGGGGAAACCTGGTCTATGTCGTTAATTATCCCAAAGGTTTGTCTGACTTTTCTGGCTTTTTTTCTTTCAACTTGCTTTTCTTGCTCCAGGTTGGTGTGAATCATGGCTGATCTAACATGGTTACAATATTGCTGTTGAATCCTCTGCTTTATGGTTCAATGGTTGTGATTATGTGTCTGTCCTGCACTGTAGCTCTGACTCTACCCAGTTTTCAGATGTGCAGTAAGATTTGTAACACTCTGTCCATTCAAGCACTTTAAGGACAAAGTCGTTGAGTTGTCTAGTTGAGGCAGTTTCCAGAGTTCAGGATGATGTCTAATGTCCTTGTTTATATTTAGATAATAAGAGAAAAATGGATGAAACAGATGCATCATCAGCTGTGAAAGTGAAACGAGCAGTACAGAAGACTTCGGATTTAATAGTCTTGGGTCTTCCGTGGAAAACCACTGAACAAGACTTAAAGGAATATTTCAGTACGTTTGGAGAAGTTCTGATGGTGCAGGTAAACTCCTTTTGCAGCTCCAGTGAGGAGGGGCATTAGGTAGAAATCAGCCTTCTGATAAAGCCAGTGGAAACAAATAGAGGTGTATACACTCGGAGCAGACCTGAAGCTGTGCGTCCCTGTTCCTAGGTTTCATTCTGTTCCCTGAGCTTTGTAGCTGCAGGCGTGTGTAGGTACAGATGGCCGGGAATATTTGGGAGTGGTAATTCACACAGATCAGCTTAATGGGTACAGTGTTTTTAAGAGCTTTTTAATTTATGTTACTAATTGTTGCAGCTGAATATATATGTGTGTGCGTGTGTGTTAAGGAATTGGAGATTCCTGGGAGTGTTCCCAGGACTGATACTCCCAAACTGTAGAACTGCACTACATTCATTCAGGAGCCGCATGCTGCCAGCGGTTACCCTGTTACCGCTGCCTACACAAGACCGCCGGTCTGTGCTGCACGTTCCTGGGGCAGCTGCGTGCTCACAGTCCTGTGGATGTGGTGCTGCTCAGCCAGCACGGGTGCTGGGGACTCTGGTGGCCTTAGCTGCAAGATGGCCTGGCCAGGTGTGAGGGCTCTCTGATGGCAGCAGTTGGAGGACAACCCTGCTTCGGTTTTCTTCTGTCTTCACGGATGTGGTTTTGTCCTCCCAGGAGGGGGATTCTTACCCAGTCCTCGTACGCTTGGCTTGTTCCTCATTTGCTGTTAACTTGCGTGCCCGATGTGCAGCTACACATGTTTGCTGCTCTGGTGGTCATGGTGCTGATACAGCTGGTCTGGCTGTACCATCACAGCATGACACTACTTACAGCCCATTCAGTGGCCAAGCCTGGCCTCAAGGCAAGCTAAACATTTCACTTTGTAGGTGTCACAGGTCCCTGCTTTGACTGCAATATGTTGGTCATTTTTTATGAAAATATAATCAAAACTTTTTGTATCCTTTTTCTGGTGACCTGAATATCAAGGTTCGTAGAGGAGATGTCATTAAGTCACAAATCTGGGTGTGCACTGTTTCTGTGACCTCTTTAAAGCCTGCTCTTCTCTGTCTTAGGTTAAGAAGGACATTAAAACTGGCCACTCAAAAGGCTTTGGGTTTGTTCGGTTTACGGATTATGAAACCCAGGTGAAAGTAATGTCTCAGCGGCACATGATAGATGGAAGATGGTGTGACTGTAAACTTCCCAATTCTAAGGTACTTTTGTATTTACTGCTGGTTTTATTTTTACTGGACACTGGAAGTGAACTTGTTTAGATGAGCAGATGATCAAATCAGTAACAGCTCCTTTCAGTCTGCGAGGGGACAGACCAAGTGAGAGCAAGGAAGGGAAATGGGAAGGAGGTGGGTGCCTGGACAGGATGTGTTGGGTGATCAGCTAGTTATGTGGGGAGTTGGGTACAGGTGGGACCCTGAGGTGAATGTTTCAGTGTCCGGTACCTGCTGAGCTTGTCTGCTGTGTGAATAAATGGAGGATAAAGCAGGTGGAATAACAGCCTAGGGAAGATCAGAACGCGTCTTGGAATTCAAAACTGAACTTGACGCTTCTGCTTTCCTCCCCATGTCTGTGCAGTTACTGCAGAAACCCCACACTCTGTGCTGGATTTGTGTATTGCTCCTGCTTGATTTTCTGGCGACTCTTCTGCATGTGTACCAGGGCATAGGCATGTTCTGAACAGAACTACTCTTTTTAAAGACTCAACTTCCAATCTCAGCTTGGTCTTCAGTCCTCTAACAGACTAGATTAAAAGGGGCCTTTATCATAAAGCACTTGGTTCTCAAGGGTAGTTGCAATCTTTCTTCTTTTTTTCCTCTTTAATTCTCTCCAGCAAAGTCCCGATGAACCTTTGCGTAGCAGAAAAGTGTTTGTCGGGCGCTGCACTGAGGACATGACAGCAGATGAACTCCAACAGTTCTTTGCCCAGTATGGAGAAGTGGTAGATGTCTTCATTCCTAAACCCTTCCGAGCTTTTGCTTTTGTTACATTTGCAGATGATCAGGTACATCTTAAAATATTTTAACTCCGTATTTAGACAGCCTACGTTTCAGTAGCTTCATAAAACATAATTTCTGGTACCACACATGGAACACTTAACTTGTCCACAGTCTTAAGAATTCCAGTTGTATTAGCTTGATTTAATTATAGCACTGTCCAAGGTTCCATGTGTTGGATGCTGCTGTACAGGCGGGTTTTTACTCTGCAGTTAGTGTAGTAGTGAATGTGAGGATAAAACCCTTCAGATTGGATTAAGGATATGCACGTGCTTCCTTTGCAGGTTAAGTCTCTGCTTGGAATCACGTGGGGATTTTTTGTCTTGTAGTACTAACAGTTAAAAAAAAAATCTAACATATATTTAATCAATCCCTTGTTTCTTATAGGTTGCCCAGTCTCTTTGTGGAGAGGACTTGATCATTAAAGGAATCAGCGTACATATATCCAATGCTGAACCTAAGCACAATAGCAATAGACAGTTAGAGAGAGGTGGAAGATTTGGTGGTAATCCGGGAGGTTTTGGGAATCAGGGGGGGTTTGGCAACAGCAGAGGAGGTGGGGGAGGTCTGGGTAACAACCAGGGCAGTAACATGGGTGGGGGGATGAACTTCGGAGCCTTTAGCATCAACCCTGCCATGATGGCAGCAGCGCAGGCGGCCCTGCAGAGCAGCTGGGGGATGATGGGCATGCTGGCTAGTCAGCAGAACCAGTCGGGGCCGTCGGGAAACAACCAGCCCCAAGGCAACATGCAGCGGGAGCAGAACCAGGGCTTTAGCTCAGGAAATAACTCCTACGGCGGGTCCAACTCGGGGGCAGCGATAGGCTGGGGCTCGGCCTCGAACGCGGGCTCCAGCAGCGGGTTTAACGGAGGCTTTGGTTCAAGCATGGATTCCAAATCGTCGGGCTGGGGAATGTAGATGCAGTGGGCTCTGATACTGACTCTATGGTGGGAAATCAAATTTTTCTAACTCCTGGTAAGTATACTGTAAATTACATATATACTAAAATTTTCCAAAAGTTTGTTCAGTGTGCAGTATATTCAGCAGTATTTTTGACATTTTTCTTTTTTAAGAAAAAAAAAAAAAAAAGAAAAAGAAAGGTAAAAGGAATTTTCTAAGTTTTGTTACATATCTTGTTGGGATACGGAATGGTTGGAAGCGGACTGCTGGTTGCCCGATAGGTAATCTAACACTACAAGTGATAGGAAAGGTTTCTCCTGTAAGGCTTTATCCCTTGTTTCCTGGCTACCTGAATTCTTTGCATGTTAGAAATGGAAACCATTGGTCAGAAACAGCATTCTCTCCCTCTCGTTTTTAGTTTGATCCCACCATAAGACTCTCCAAGTGCCCCGGTTGGAGAACACGGTGTCGTTTTTGTTTTGTTTGTGTTTCTTTTTAACACTGTCTCCCCTCCATACTAAAGTACGATATGAAGGCTTCATTTAATCTCTGCAGTTCATCTCATTTCAAATGTGTATGGAAGAAGCACTTCATTGAAAGCAGTGCTGTAAATATTCTGCCTTAGGAATACTTCTGTCTACATGCTTTCTCATCCAAGAATACTTCATCACACCGCACATGCTGCGTCTTAGACGGTGGGTGTTCCATTTTTATCCGCTACTCTTTATTTCATGGAGTCGTATCAACGCTATGAACGCAAGGCTGTGAGATGGAACCAGAAGGCTGTTTGAACTTTTGAAACCTTGTGTGGGATTGATGGTGGTGCCGAGGCATGAGAGGGCTGGTATGTGCGAGATAAAGGAGAGAGCGCATGCAGAGACCTGGTGGTGCATTATGGGATTTTATTTTACTTGGCGAGATGTCTCTCGATCCTGTGGCTTTGGTGAGAGAGTGTGCAGAGAGCAATGATAGCAAATAAAGTACGAGTGTTTATTGCATTCAAAGGACATCCATATGTGGAAGACTTGAAGTGGGTTTTATACCTAGTTAATCAATTAGTTGGATGTGTTACGTGAAATGAATATTTGTATTTTTTTTCCCTTATGTCAACTGCTGTGAATGCTGTATGGTGTGTGTTGTTTTTTTTTTTCTGTTAATGATCTGTAAGTGTGGTAATGTGAATTGAAGATGATGGGGTTTGTGAGGAGAACATTGAGCTTGTGGTGTGCTTTGCAGCAGCTCTTGGAGCAGAGATCACTAGCGAGCTCAGTGTGCCTCTCCAGGGTGGAAGTTCCACTGTCTGTAAGATATCCATAAGAATGCTGTTTGCTGCAGTTTCGTGTTTGGATGCTTTTTATAAGATTTGTCACTGTAGGAAATTCTTAAATAAAACTGATTTAAGTAATATGTGTCTTTGTTTTGCAGCCCTGAATGCAAAGAATTCATAGCAGTTAAATTAATTTACCCTTTTGAGATGAACTTCTGTAAAGCTTTTTTGCAGTAATTTGGTTTGTTTCAGACAAGCATGCTCTAAAAGTTGACAAGTCAAACGGAGCCACCGCTCAGCACGTATCGGTACCTGACACCCAACTCTAACCACTGTATTTTGCACTGTTCAGTGATACGTATCTATGTAAAATCCAGTTCCCCCACGGTTGGGTGCCCGCACCTAGAATGGTAAGCAGTTCCCTCCAGATTGCATCTGTACCAAGGGACATGACTTGTTCTTTTAGGAGTTGGAGTTCCTCATCAGGAGCGGGTTGGGGGAGACAGAGGCTGCCCAGATGTATTTCTGTCCTCAGCAGCTCCTCAGGGGATGGATGGTGGTGTTCTGAAACCAGCCCGCTCGTGAGAAGTGTTGCCCTGCAACACTTTCAGTCCAGAAGCAAGCCATAAACTCGTATTTAAAACTAGTCACAGGGAAGGCTTTCCAGCTGAACAAAGCCTTAGTAAATGTACATAGACTTTGATAGAAGTCGTAATCAGAAAAAAACTCAGTTTATTACAGGTGCAGAAGTGTCAACCAAGAGGCAGCTTCTTAACAAAGAGCAGGACCTTTCAGCAGAAACCGGTGGAAGGTTCTTTCCGCTGGCAGTAGGAGCTTGAGGAATTATTTCATCTACTTGTGCTCAAAACCCACTGCAGCTTGATCTGCATTTTCTATACACCGTGCTACTAAACTGTAGCTGTGAACCTCTGAGTATCCATATTTACACCATTTGTAACCTATTTAACTTTTCAAGTTACATCTCCATTACTGCATATTCTGTTAAGGCTTGTGAGTAGAAGTGCATCTCCATAGCAGACCAAACCACACCACTGTGAGGGAGGGGTTCTGAACACTCAGGCTGAGCAGTAATCTCACCCTTCTGTTGTTCCTGTCCCCCTGGGAAAAGTTGCTTAGACTTTTTTGCCTGCATCTAAGTGAGAATAATCTCCAAACTCTGTCCCATCTGTGAATTTTGCATTTTAGCACTTGCACTATTACCAGCTACTTCTGCTGAGTAACACTTAAAAATGGTATTCTTGGACCTCTGTGAGCCCCCTGCAAGGAACTTCATGGTAAGTTGCTGTAATTAGCATGGCTTTAATTTTGTTTCCATTGTCCAGGTTTAGGTTTTAACAGGCTGGTTGGCAGCACTGAGTAGTCTTTGCAAATGACTTTGGCTTTCCTTCACCCTCAAACAAAATCCCTGAGAACTTTTCAAGTGTTAGTAGTATTTTCAAGTGTTAGTAGTATTTTCTAATTGCTTTGCATACTCTAGTGTTTTAAGTGAGCAAATAAAATACCATTGAAAACACTGAAGTGTTTGGAGTCCTGTTGTTTTGTTGGTGTGTTTTGTAAAGAGCTTTCGTTCTCTGTTACTCTAGGAAGTAAACTACTACTGATAGAAGGTGAGATGCAAGAAAGAGGAAGTTTTTGTAACTAAGGGGATACAAAGCTGATTTTATAACATTGCTTCTACTCAGTACCCAGACTGTCAGGGGAGCACACACTGTGAGAGCTCTTCCTTCATAGAAGGGCTCAGGAAGAGAGGACACTGCAGGGAGCATCTGAACTGCACAGCGCTGTATGTAAATGCCCCCCCACCCCTACAACAGCTGGTGCTACCAGCATTCTTCAGCTACCACCATATGCTGGGGAGGGGGAAGGACCTTGATGCTCTGTGTTCACTGGCCCTGCATTCCTTGAGAAGCTTCAGTCTTGCAACACTGTAACGCTAGTGTAAAGAAAACAGACCCTACTTTAGTAAGAGTAATGCTGCCTTGAGGGAGAGGGAGGTTCTGGAGAGCTGGAGATCTACCAGCTGCTGGGACACAACACAAACTACTCGAGTTTTGGGTTTTTTTAACAAACATGAAGGGTGCAGTGGTGTTTTAAGTGTGTCAATACTCCAGCTTTAATGACAGCTGGCAGGAGTTACACATCAAACTCTCTTAAGGACATTGAAAACAACGAGCCGAGGGCTGGAGCTGGTGTCTAGTGCAGAGTCCAGTCTAACCCTGGGTGCCAGGGGTGCTCCCCTGCAGGCCTGCTGTTACCAGAAGGGGTTTCCCAGTCTGTGCTGAGTTCTGGCTGATCCCTGCCACCCAGTACAGAGCTGCGGAACAAAGACTGCTCAGTTCTTCCCCAGCCCCATGCAGCTGCCCCAGCACTCGCTCTCAGGTGAAACCTCTTCATCTCCTGGTAAATAAGTGGGTATGATACTGGTACTAGGTGAGACCATGCTCTGGTCCAACCACTGCAGTATCACTGCCAAAGCTGATGAGCTTTTAAAATTCTTTTTTATAACCTTTATGAATGAAGTTTTTTCTGCCCAGGCTGCTGCCTAGCAAAGTGAGTGTTTGTTCAAAGTTTAATCCTCAGAGCTGAGGGGTTTCTCTGCTCAGCTACTCTGCCAGAGCTCGGTTGTCATACAGAAGCCAACCACTGCCTGGTCCTCTGGGCTCTGTAATTACCATCACTTGCCAGGGAAACTCTCCAGCTTGGCTCCCCTCCTTCCACGTACTCGCTGCACAGCTCCACTGCTCTGCCCTTCACAAACTGCAAAACAATGAGCACAGCAAGAAACCTCCAACATGTCAAGATTGGGACACTGAATTATTAGGCCTGTATGGATTAAATTAATTATTCCAAATGTAATTCCCAGATTGTTTTGGAATGGTAAAATTGCTTGCAAATGAGTATTTCATTTAGAGTACAATTTTCATTAGTCAGTATTACATACATCCTCTGGAAAAGTTCTGTAATCAAGAGAGACAGTTTTGCTCAGGAATTTGGGCTGAGGGAAGTGTGTTTGTTCTGAATGTCAATTAGGGTAATTGGAATCCATGGACATCCTAATCTAAGAGATAAGAGGACCAATTATGCTTTTATATTGTAAAAATGTTTCTCCCAAAACAGCCTTGGATCTTGAGTAATTTTACAGAGTAACTAATTTTGCAGTTCAAGCAATAAAAACCCCAAGCCCAGCACTCTGCAGTGTGGGCATTCAGGAGCGTGGTTCACTTTTCCTGCTGGAAACACTGCCAAGCAATTTGAAAGCAACAACAATTAGTTATGAAACTGCATCTGCCCAAAGAGAGCTGGAATAAACCCACGGTTCAGCTTTTTACTCTATTCAAGGGGAACCAAACTGAGTTCCTGGCATTTACCTGCAATGCTGGCAGCAGTCAGGAGCCTCAGGCAAGACCAAGGCCTGTTAAAATAGGAACCAATGTAACAGATCAGTGTGGGGTCAGTATTAATCTCTGCAGGGCGTGCCTGTCACAACAGCTTTAGTTCTCTTACTGTTCCTCCCCATTAAACAGCACTTGTGGCACTGGCCATTTTGAACATGAGAGTAACATAAAGGGGGAAATCTACAATGAAATGGTTTATATATGATGAATGGTCAACTTAAAGCTACTAAAAGAAAATCCAAGCAAGCCCTGGTACCAGACCTGCTGCTTAACCACTCCTGAATGGACAATGGAGCAGCTGAGTAACCTGTTCAGAGCCCAGCTCCTGGTCCTGGGGGACAAGGCCTGAGCTTAGCCCCTGGGTGCCCCAAAGGGCACTGCAGAGCGAGCCGTGTCCTTCGGGACCGAGCTCTGTACAACGTGCCCCACCGCCTGCAGCAGCCACACGCTGGACACTGGCACCAGCCAAGAGCTTGTTCAGGACTTTGCAGTAGCTGCCAACTCCAACTGCTCTGTACGTCTGTGTGTTACAGATGGAAGGGGTTTCCTCCTCTGCAGTGTTTCCATCACTGCTACATCTGTATTCGCATCTCACAGAGACAACAAATACAAACCAGCCAACAACTGAACACTGTGTGAGAGCAACACAGCAGGGATGCTGCCCAGGCACCGCTAGAACTCGGCTTTTACATCACCTTTGAGCTTCCTGCATGCTCGTGGGAAGCTGACTCCACATCACTGAGCCCCCTCTGGCTGCTCACAGGATCTAATCCTAGCAAACACGGCTGACTGAGGGATGGTAAGAATGTGTTACACCTGCCTGGGGGACCTTTCCCTATGCTCAGGCACATGTCCTTAAGAAAGCAACTAATACTGCCCAGAGCGAGCAGCCTTTGTACTGCGTCTCAGAGAGGTTCTGCTGACCTTTCCAGGCACGTCTGTGTACGCCAGGGCTACTCACTCTGCATGCCACCAGAACTCAGAACCGCTCTGAGTCGATGTTCAGGCCCTGCCTAACTACGAGCCTTCACGGGGCAGGAGAGGCTGCACACTGGTCCTGAATTTCAGCACTAGAGGTCGTCTTCTCAGGCGCTGTAACCTGTGTAACAGCACCACTGTGCTCAGCGTCCTGTGCTCACAGCGATGCAGGTGGGCAGACACCAGTAACATCACGGCTGAGCACTGGGAGCTGGGAAGGGTTCAGCAGGTTCTGCAGTTTCCCTGGGAAATTTGCACTGGATTGAGTGTGACTGCAAGGCTCAGCCTGTGTGAGCACAGGAAACCGACACATGGTAATGAATATGGACTAATTACAGACTAATTGCACCAGTACTCTGGAATCACAGAATCACAGACTTGTAGGGGTTGGAAGGGCCCTGGAGAGCTCCTGGGGTGCAACCCCCTGCCAAAGCAGCTCCCCAGCTCATATTGCACAGGGCGGCGTCCAGACGGGGCTGGAATCTCTCCAGAGATGGAGACTCCACACCCCCTGGGCAGCCTGTCCCAGGACTCTGGCACCCTCACTGGGGAAAAGTTCTGCCCCAGGTTGCTCTGGAACTTCCTCTGCTTTGACTTGCAGCCATTGCCCCTTGTCCTGTCCCCACAGACACTGAGAAGGGGCTGGCCATTCCCCCTGCATCCCATCCTTCAGATATTGATAACCATTAATAAGGTCCCCCCTGAATCTTCTTCTCTCCAGGCTGAACAGCCCCAGCTCCCTCAGCCTTTCCTCCCAGGGGAGATGCTCCAGGCCCTTCAGCATCTCCGTAGCTCCTCTGGACTCTCTCCAGGAGATCCCTGGCTTTTTTTGTACCAGGGAGCCCAGAACTGGACACACTGTACTGGTATTACATTTTCCTCCTACAGTGACACTCCTTTTGCTAACAACATAAAACTGCTGGGAGACTCTACACTGTTCCAAAGGACACTACCACACTTCTTCCAATGACCACTGGTGCTTTTTAGAGATTTTAAACAATGGCAGAGATAGACACACCTTCCAACTTAAAAACCCAACATGCACTTTGACAAGAAATGAGAAACCAAACAGAAGCAAGTGGTTTTCATACTGCAACTTCTACCACTGTTACAAACCAAATGTTTTAAATATTTACATAAAAATATTTGCATTAGCAGATGATTAGCACTCATTTAGTGATGCCCTTTGCCATGGGTTGTTCCAGGAAGCATCCTTTTGACATTCTGCTACAAAAGACTTCACTACAGTTTAATTCTCTGAGAGGCATGGACAGAAATAAAAGGTCAGATTAATTCCACATCAAACAGGGTTGGATACAGAAAACCAACATCAGTCACACATTTATTTGTTCATTCATAAGGGGAAAATGGTAACTAGATTTTTATTTCCTTAAAAGGTCTTTACTAAACAGGCTGCAGTGCTGCAGTACTCTCATAGTGGGGAAAGGTAAATAATTCTTACACCAGTATTATATGCAATAAAGGCTACCTGGTTAATAGGCACCAAGGCTATTGAGTTGTGATTCCAGCTTTTCAAGGCTTCAGTTCCCCAGTGGACAGCAGGGAATGTGAGGGAGAGTTGCCTTTTCCCAGACCTGGAGGTGAATTTGTGTTTGTGGTGTAGCAGTTCCACCAGTTGGCCCCTCCTTCTCACCAGAACCATGGCACATGTGCTGGTCACATGTCCAAGGACAACACAGAACACAACCTGTTGTCTTCTACACACACACACACACACAGAGCTTTCCTACTACTAGCACTGAACACTAACCCTCACATCAGTTCAGGTGCTGCTGGGTTTCTACATGACCAGTAAACACCACGTGTGTGCAACCATCAAACCAGACTATACAAAAGCCTGTTGAGCTAAGTCTGTGCTGCCCTAAAACCTGTGTCACCTGTGACTAAAACTCTGCTGTAAGCTTACATGGACAAGAGTATCTTCTGACACTGCCTGCTGGGAAGCAGGATGTGACTAAGAAGTGAGTCTGAAATGGTGGCATGCAGCAGGAGTGACCATTTATTCCAGCTTTAACTTCCCTGGAGAGATGTGGTAACAAATGAAAGAACATTAAAAATTCTCACTACACTGTGAAATCTTTTGTAGCAACTTCTTTTCTTCCAACATAATTGCCAGCAAATCTCTCAGCAGCAGTGTTCAGAGAGCATGGGCACACACACAGCAACATCGTGCTTTCGGGGGAGATGAGAAAGGGCAAGGAGGCTGGGGAAGGGTCTGGAGGGGAAGGCTTATGAGAAGAGGGGCTGAAGGCCCTGGGGGTTGCTCAGCCTGGAGAAGAGGAGGCTGAGGGGAGAACTCATGGGGTCTGTGGCTTCCTGCTGAGGGGAGAGAGGGGGCAGGTGCTGATCTCTCTCCTCAATTTGGGGACCAGGGACAGAACCTGAGGGGATGGCATGAAGCTGCACCAAGGGAGGTTTAGGTTGGGTGTCAGGAAGAGGTTCTGTGCTGAGAGGGGGGTCGGGCACTGGCACAGGGTCCCCAGGGAAGGGGCCACAGCCCTGAGCTGGGCTGGGGGCAAGAAGTGTCTGGACGATGCCCTCAGCCCCATGCTCTGGCTTGGCTGGGGCTGTGTGGAGCCAGGAGCTGGACTCCATGGGCCTTATGGGTCCCTTCCAGCTCAGGAGACTCCAGGAGCCTGTGATCCTCTGAAAGCCCAACTGCGAACAGCGTACTGCGCACACACCGTGAGGAGTGTGTGTGCAGCAGGAACCGCTGGTGAGAACAGGCTCCGCTGTGCGGGATCCCTGAGCGATGGCGGGTGACAGTGCCGCGGCTCGGCCGCTGCCCGCAGCTCCCGGCTGAGCTGCCCAGGCGCGCCCCGCGCCTGCACCGCTGCGCACTGACCATGGGGTGGAGCTTCAGCACCGGGACACGGCCACCCCAGAGGGAAGGGAAGCGGGGTACGCCCCTCACCCAGGCTCAGGAAGCGGGGTACGCCCCGTACCAGTGCTCTTATTGCTAGGGGCTCCGGGGGAAAACCGAAGAGGGACCCGTGACTGTCCCTCTCTGCTCTGCCCTGGGAGGCCCCAGCTGGAGTCCTGTGTCCAGAGCTGGGGCCCAACACAAGAGAGATGTGGGGCTGTTGGAGAGGGGTCAGAGGAGCCAGGGAGATGCTCAGAGGGCTGGAGCAGCTCCCCTATGGAGAGAGGCTGAGGGAGCTGGGCTGGGTCAGCCTGGAGAAGAGAAGGCTGTGGGGGGACCTCACTGCAGCCTGCCAGTCCCTGAAGGGAGCAGAGACACAGGAGGGGAATCAGCTTGTTAAAGGGCAGAGACTGGCAGGACAAGGGGGATAGGGTGAAGCTGGAGGAGGGAAGGGTTAGAGGAGAGACTGGGGGGAAGTTCTTTGCAGAGAGAGTGGTGAGGGGCTGGAACAGGCTGCCCAGAGAGGGGGTGGGTGCCCCATCACTGGGGGTGTTCAAGGCCAGGTTGGCTCGGGCCCTGGGCAACCTTGTGTAGCTCCAGGCCTGGAGGTTGGTGTCCCTGCCTGTGGCAGGGAGGTTGGAGCTCTGTGATCCTTGGGGTCCCTTCCAACCCAGACCATTCTATGGTTCTATGATTCTTTCTCTGCCCTTTCTCTACACAGCTTCACTCACATGGCCACAGATGCACCATTGCTGAGAACACAAGGTAAACCTCTGCCTGCCTTACTGTGATGCCCTCACACCAGAGGGGTGCAGCAGCCTGCCCAGGCCAGCCCCACACAGCTGCTGCCCAAACACACCTTGCAACTCTTGACAAATGGGGAAAATTGTTCCCTGAAATGAAACCTGGACCTAAGCTGGACTGTGAGGTCTGCTGGAATTTTGGACTTCTCTTCCAACTTTACTTCAGAAGCTACTCAGTAGCTGCACTGTTTTGTAGATGCCCTACTGACAACCAGGCATGGACACCCTGTTTCAGTGCCCAGCTGTTTGGGGCTGTTCTCTACCAGGCCTTTCTGGAATGAAGTTCTGAGAACAGTTTGGGCTGAAGCACTACCCAGAGGTGCCCTACCCACCTGCTGTTGTGTCCTTCATCTCCCACCCAGGCTCCTCCTCAGGTCCCAGTTCTGACAGGAGCATTCCCAGCACTGGCCTGGCTGGATTTTTGCAGGCAAAGTCCTTCCACACAATGGGCCAAAGGGGTGTTTGAACCTGAGGAGAATGAGACAGAGCAAACTGTCCTCACTCCTCCTCCCCTGAGGCTTACAGAGGAACAAACCTACTTTAACACAGTGACTCCTTGATCCTGAATGGTCCTTCCTTGCAAAGTTTAGAAAGCCAGGCAGGTGGTTAGTGCTGGCTTGTCAGTGGTGACTCCCAGAGTGCCTTTGCTCCAAGCATCCCAAATGCTATGGAATTCCTGGGAAGGGAGCCCTGGGTCCATTTTACAAATGATTTAAGTACCCCCCTAGCATCACTCATCCGTGGTAAGGGCAGAGTTTGTGATGAAATCTGTTCAGACATCACATACAAGTGCTTGTTTTTGGCAAATTTCCCAAAAGAGGAAGGTGTTGAAAGAAAAAACAAGCAAACAACCAAAGTGAAGGGCCCAGAAATGAACAAGGAGAGATACAGGGATGTGAAACTGTAAATTAAGGGCAGAACAGAGGCTAAAGATGCTGTAACAGAACCCAGCCTGTCTTGCAAAGAGCTGGGATGGAATGCAGTAAACCTCCCCTTACCTTAAGGACATCACAGGGGCACAACGCCCTGGGCTGTGTCTCCACATTCAAGGTCTCTGTAAACTCCAGCATGCTCTGAAGTCATGGTCTACCTGGGTACTGTGGCTGCAGGACCTGAGTGGGGGATAAGGTGTTGGATCAACAGGGCTGCTAATTTTCCAATTCTTTCAGTAAAAACCTGACTGAGAGTGGGCTAGGAAAAAAACCCCAACCCAAGCCAGGAAATGACAGTCACAGTCGGTTCAGGCACACTGGGTGAAGGTAGCAGATCTTTTCCTACACTAGTTTATCACTTGGAGACAGTTTCAGAGCCACAGGTACCTATGAAACAGAGGTGGGCTCAGCCATCTCACCTGTATGCATTGGTCACTGTTGAGGAAACTGCCCTCCCTCTCTTGTGGCAGGACCAGGAGCAGGGCAGGAGCCAGACCCAGCACTCCAACCTCACAAGCTGTGCAGGGAAGGACATCAGGAAAGCACCACTTAGGTCAGAGGCCTGGAGGTCAGGAAGAAGTGTGATAGCTGGAAGCTTGTCAGAAACATTCTCAAGTGTTCCATCTGCAGCTTGTCTGCTGTGCTGGAGTGCAGAGAGTTGTGGGAGAGCTATCAGCTCCTCAATTCCAGAAGCCTCTGAATGCAGCTCACTCTTTTTAATGCCTTTGTTGCCAGACATTTAGACTATAATTGTATTTGCTGAGCAAAGCCAGCTGTGCCTCTTGCCGACAAAATTGGAGCCACAAATGCTCCCTGCTGAAGAGAAGCAAGAAGGAACAGCCACAAGTGCCCTGAGGATCTCTGCTTGTTGACAGCATCTGATCACTGTGAAGTGGTGCTTTGATCAGCTGGGAACAAAGACTTTATGATGTGCTGCAAAAGCTGTATGAGCAATCCTTTCATTGATGGGGAATGCTGGCCTGGCTGATAACACCAGCATCTTTTTGCATCCCTGTGACAGCAAATTAATTCCAAGAGGGAAATGGTTTGCCTTTGAATTGGATCCTCAGACTCACCATGCTAACCTCCACTAACAAAAATGCCATTATCCTCTTATTAATTACAGATTATCACCCAAAACACACCACACTGTTTAAGGGTGTCATTTTAATGGAAGCAGAGAGAGTTGTGTGTGAGGAAATGGGTATTATTGTCCCTTAACCACAGAATCATTTAGGTGGGAAGAGGCCTTTAAGATCAAACCATTACCCTGGCACTGCCTAGGCCACCACTAAACCACATCCCCAAGCACCACATCTGTGTGTCTTTTAAATCCCTCAAAGGATGGTGACCCACTACACCCTGGGCAGCCTGTTCCACTGACTGACAACCCTTGTGGTGAAGAAATTTTTCCTAATATTGAATCCAAACCTCCCCTGGTGCAACTGGAGGCCATTTCCTCCTGTCTTCTTGCTTGTTACTTGAGAGAAGAGACTGACACCTGCCTCACCACGACCTCCTTTCAGGTGGTTGTAGAGAGCAAGAAGGTCTGAACTCAGCCTCCTTTTCTCTAGTTCCCTCAGCTGCTACCTCATAGGACTTGTGCTCTAGACCCTTCACCAGGGACCTACCAACCACACATTTCATAGAATCACAGAATGTGCAAGGTTGGGCGGGACCTTCAGAGCCCATCTAGTCACACCCTGCAGTGAGCAGGGATATCTTCACTAGAGCAGGTTGCTCAGAGCCACATCAAGCCTGAGCCTTAATGTCTCCAGGGATGGGGCCTCCACCAGCTCTCTGGGCACCCTGTGCCAGTGACCCACCACCCTCAGATTAAAGAATTTTTCCCTAATATCCAACGTAAATTTCCCCCTTTTCAAGTTTAAAACCATCACCCCTTGTCCTGTTGCTCCATGCCCTTGGGAACAGTTCTTCCCCAGGTTTCCTACAGGCACCTTTCAGGGCCTGGAAGGTGCTGTAAGGTCCCCTGGAGCCTTCTCTTCTCCAGGCTGAACCACCCCAACTCTCCCAGCCTGGCTTCACAGGAGAGCTGCTCCAGCCCTTGGGTCATTTTCATGGCCACCTCTGGACAATCTCCAAGAGGTCCATGTCCTGCTTGTGCTGAGGGCTCCTTTTACTTCAGAGAATTAAACTTGCCCCCACCCATGCAATACCTGTGCAACAGCCCTACTTGCTGCTACAACAAATATTTGGAGACAGGCATTCCCTTGGGAAGGAAAGCAGGGACAGGTAAGAGGATAATCTTTCAGTTTTAGGTTTGTGAGGCTCTTAGCACAACCACACCACCACAAGTATGATGCCCTTGTGTACCAAGTGTTTCCTTTAGCCCTAGCTGTAAATTCAGAACAACCTGGCTTTGTCCATCTTCCCAGAAAGCTGTGAGCAGCTGCTTTTCTTTGACATAAACCTGTCACCACAGTGACTGGGCACTGGTGTGTGCTCTACTCTGACTTCACTGACCTGGCTTTTCAAACACAGCTGACAAATACAGAGTGAAACAGTTAATAAACACCAAGAAATGGCTACTCTGTTAAAAATGAGCACTCTCTTCATTTCTAAATCCTTATTGAAATGCCCTTCTGGGTGCAAAGAAGCAGAGAAAGCTGGAGTAAGTCATGGGGAGGTTCTGGCTGCCCCTGAATCTGGCCCAAGAGCACCCTGCTCTGTATCACCAGAAATCAGCTGAGCTATGATGGGAATTAAATCTTGCAGAGGACTATCAGCAAGGGGGGGGGGTGATTTTTTTTCCTCCCTTAACTGTTATTACCTCATTCTTCCCAACTAAATGCACATGTCTGTAGGTTCTGTGGTTGACACCCTAGAAGGAAAGGAGCCATCCAGAGGGATCCTGACAGGCTGAAAAGATGGGTCTGAGGGAACCTGATGAGGTTCAA
>VZTU01011302.1:0-26599 GCA_013400835.1 Zapornia atra
TCTATGATTCTATGATTTCCTTCTGATGGAGAAGCAGAATCTCTAGTGACCTAGTGTTTGATATAGTATTTGGCTTCTTCATATGAACACAACCTTTTCTAAACCAAAAAAAAAGACAAAAAAAAATTACCCCAAAATCCACTACTCCCAGCAGGGTTATCTAAAACTCCAAGAACTACATAAAATTTGCCACCTTAGTTACTCACGCCACAGAGTAGGCACCATCGCGACCCATACTGCCACACAAAACTATCAGTATTTTTACAACCTCATGTAAGAATCCATCATCCCCCCCCCCTCCCCCATGGCCGTGTGTTCAAGTCTACTGAAAACAGAATCCTATGAAAAATTAAGCAAGTTTGCCCTCCTTTGCTAAAGGCTACACCGGGTGTATAACCTTGTTTAAAATATAGCAATGTATAATATATAGCAATATAGCCTTTAGTAAAGTACTAAAATGAATATATATTTCACATGTGTATGAAACAAATATATATTATATATTAAAACTATTATATTTATATATTATATATAAATATGTATTATATATATTTCATGTGTGTATATATATACACACACATGAAATAGGGCATATGTACATATATATAGTGTGTTCATACAGTATATAGAATGTCTACACACATACACACACACATGCAATACTGTCTGAGGTATCTTCCAGACTTAAGAAGAATAAAATCACGTAGTATCCTCCCCCTCATAGAATTGCTCTCAAACACTCCCCAGCCATTCATCACCTTCCATTCATGGCACGAGGGATCCTACAAAGTGTGGGTAGTACAGACTCTGTGTAGAAAAGGGATAAACTTATCAACTGACTTGCAGAGATGCTAACTCCTCCTCCCATGCTATAAAGTATCAAGATATTACTGCTGAAACAACGAAAAGCTATGGCCAGGTTACCAGCTGCAACAGCTAGATGGGAACAAAAAAGCATCCTTACTTCTATACATTAATACGCACACTCCCTCCTTGATACCTACTAGCTCTGTGCTCATAAAAAGTGATGGCTTCAGAAAAAGAGAAGGGCAAGGAGAGTGAGCTCAGATGAGAAGTTACTAGGCTTGAAGAACAATCCCAGCTCTGAGCTCTGGTGAGTTCTGCATTTGGAAAGGAGATAAATGTGCTACTCTATTGACTTCTGGAGCTTCTTGCAGCTTTCCTTCAGAGGGGGCATGAATCCTTATTATGCCATGATAGTGCTTTTCTCACAGGATTCTGATTGAGAAACTGGCTGCCACTGGCCTGGACAGGTGGACCCTCAGCTGGGTTAAAAACTGGCTGGATGGCCAGGCCCATGGTGGTGGTAAATGGAACAAAATCCAGCTGGAGGCCAGTCACGAGTGCCATCCCTCGGGGCTCAGTCTTGGGTCCAGTCTTGTTCAACATCTTCATCACTGATCTGGATGAAGGGATTGAATGTTCCCTCAGTAAGTTTGCAGAGGACACTAAGCTGGGAGGAAGTGTTGATCTGCCTGAGGGTAGGGAGGCTCTTCAAAGGGATCTGAACAGACTGGACCAATGGGCTGAGACCAACAGGATGAAGTTTAACAAGGCCAAGTGTACAGTGTTGCACATGGAACTTAACAACCCTATGCCACACTACAGGCTTGGGGAAGACGAACTGGAGAGCTGTCAGGCAAAGAAGGACCTGAGGGTGTTGTTGCTGACTGAATATGAGCCAGCAGTGTGCCCAGGTAGCCAGGAAGGCCAATGGCATCTTGGCATATATCAAAAATAGTGTGGCCAGTAGGTCTGGGGAGGTGATTGTGCCCCTGTACTCAACATTGGTGAGGCCGCGCCTCAAGTGCTGTGTCCAGTTCTGGGCTCCTCACCATAAGAAGGACATTGAGGTCCTGGAGCGAGTCCAGAGAAGGGCAACCAGGCTGGGCAAGGGGCTGGAGGGCAAATNCTACCTGAATGGAGGGTGTAGAGAGGTGAGAGATGGTCACTTCAGCCAGGTGACAGGAGATAGGACAAGGGAAAATGGCACGAGGCTGCAACAGGGCAGGGACAGATTAGATGTTAGGAGAAAGTTCTTCACTGAAAGAGTTGTCAGGGCCTGGAACAGGCTGCCCAGGGAGGGGGTTGAGTCACCATCCCTGGGTGTGTTTAACAGACGAGTAGATGAGGTACTTAGGGATATGGTTTAGCATAGGACAGGAACGGTTGGACTTGATGATCTTAAAGGTCTTTTCCAACCTTGTGATTCTGTGAGTATAAAAAGGGGCAGGGACGTAAACCAAATTCTCATCTGACTCTGAAAGTAGGGTATGGGCACTGGCAGGAACTTAGGGAAGTGAAGTTTCTCTCTGGGCATGAAAACCCATAAAACCCTTATTTGTTCCATCTTGTCACATCCAGTCTCCCACAAAGCAAGACTTGCTAGCACTGGGACCAGGCAAAGCATGGAGAAAATGAACAGTTTTTACTTTGAATGCGACAGTGGTCAGGAGCTACATGTCACCACTGCTCACCAAAACCAGCAGGAGAATGAAAATCAGGAGATACCAGGTCCCTACGACAGGGCTGAGGTCAAAACAAATACTGCTCGCAGTCGAGATCCAGCCAACATATGTACGGAGTAGGGAAATCGTGGTTTAAGACTCATTTGCATTTCAGCACAAGAATCTCAGCAACTTCAGTTTTGTTTCCTGCTCTACAAGCTTACGTTAACTTCAGAAATCTGAAGTTCTACTACAGAATCTCACCTGAAGGATATCACTTATGCCAACAGCAGCAATTTCCCAACAACTCCTCACACCCGCTTTGCTTGTGACACTTTGTCAAGTGCCAGTTTTAATGGCCAGAAGCAACTTTTTTTGACAGATTTTGTTTTAATCAAGTCATGTTGTACTTAAGACACTGGACGTATCCAAGTTGACTTTGAATCAATTCTGCATCTTCCCCACTGAGAAGCAGAGACTGACTCATTTGCATAAGGTCACAGGAAGGGAGGAAAATCACCCAACTGAAGATTTCAAAATTCTCCAGAAGTCCTTAATTGCTAAGCTGGGGTTCAGAGAGTGAACTAGAGGATGTATGCAGGACCCAGAGGGCTGAAATACCAGGAATTCTTCTTTAGCTGAGGAGAACACAAGCTTGAATCTGAAATAAAAGTCCATCTACTGTAAGAGTGGATGGAAGGGAAAGTAAAAGGAGTTGGAAGATAAAAATTATACCATCTCCCCAGATACAGACCTTCTGTTGAGCTACAACGGGTGATGGAAATACACGGCATAGCTCCTTCCACAACCAAGGCCCGATGAGAGAAGGAAAAGCATCCTAAAGCCAGGGGTGGGGGGGAGGGGAAATGGGCAAGCTCCCCTCCAAACCAAACCGGTCACATCTTTATGACAACATAGCTGTATTTCTTTACACATAGAGGACTCCTCATTCTTGCCTGCTCTTCTAGGTCATCCATAAAGGCTCCTTGATATTGTAAGCCTCCTGATATTTTCCCTGGCTTTTCTATTTTATGCAGTATGGTTGCCATGATTCTACGTGCAAAAGATGCAGTTTTAATTCAGTTTAAAGCTACAGTCTAAAAACTGCATTACATTGCAGAGAAAGGAGATGAGCAGGATAGATCAAAAGATGCTACAATCCAGAGAGTGAAGGGGGGGGGGGAAAAAACAAACCAACAAAAAACCAAGAAAAACAGGGCAGGAAAACTAGCTCTCTGTAGAAACACTATCATGTTAAAGCTTTTGAGGGTTGACAAGTTACACTGCGCTCACACTAAAGGGCTGAGAGCAATCATCCAGCTACAGGTGTTCTTATAATGGAACATTCTACATGCTGTCATACTAGAAAATGCAATCTTTCCCATGAAAGATGGGGGGAATAGTAAATACTCTCTGCCGCCCACTAAGAACTTCACCTAGAGAGGTTTACAGATCCTGAACGTGGACAGATTTAAACAAAATCATTACTTTTTTCACCCTTACACCTATCAACAAAGGGAAAAATGCTCCAGGTTGTCAGTTCCTGGCAGCCTACTGCTGGTTCCAGAAGAGCAAACTGCCTGCTGGCAGAGGGTCCTCAGTGACAGTGCTGAGCAAGGAGAAGGGTAGGTGGCCAGGGACATCACTGGACACTACCCAAGCAAGCACCTCATTTCTGGATTCACCCTCTACACTACAATGTCCACAGATCTCAGAGAGGGTCTGTACCAAAAACTCCAAACATCCAAGAGATCGTTAAATCACCTGCAAAGTAAGTCACTTGCACTTTATTTATTAAACTTACAGTGCTGAAATAATCCATAATAGCTCCTTATCATTTTAATGTTCAGGTCAGAAAAAGGAGGATTCAAAACCATGCTGTAAAACTTAAAAGCAGCAGCTTGCCAGGCACAGAAGCCACGTCTAAACCAGCAAGTTAAAAGGGACCATGAGACAGTCTGTAGCATTAAACACTAGAACAACCCCTGGCATGGTACAATTCACACACACAGACTGTGAAGGCCTAGGCCAAGCAGTCATTCTCAACAGTAATTTTATGCCTAATCGTTATGCCTGGGAGGGCCACCAAGCAGTTTTAACATCTCCTCACAGACCACAACACTTAAATTTCTTCAGACAACAGGTCCTGACCAGGGTTAGTTTGTTTATAAATATTCGTATCACCAAACCCAAGACAATCAACTCTCCTGATGCACTTCAGGGTAGGAAATGCAAAAGGACAAAGATACCATCTCAGGAAGCTTATCTTTATGTTGAGTAAGGGAATAATCTACAAGTCTAAGCACTGCAAAGTTAGCAGAAGGTAGGAAGGTCATCTGAAGTGCACTGATACGCAAAATTAAGAAGAATGAAGTCATTACTGCAATGAGTGCGAGGAATGTCCTAAAACCAGAAATGGTAGGAGCTTCTACAGGTAAGCAGCAATTATCCTGCATCTCACTGGAGTTTTCTGGGGCTTTAATGGCTATTTCCTGAGTAACAAAACCCAGTCCATATTCCAAACCAGTGTGAAAGAGCTGTCATTACTATTTCTACTGGGCTACAGTGTTACTGGATATGTGGGTCCACTTTGCTTCTATGTTTTCACTACCTCAATGAAATGGATCGATATCCTCTAGTTTGTTAGTAAGACCTGACTTCATCCAGTCAAACAGTCCCATGCAGCCTTGTGAGCACTATACTGATGAGAAGCATACCTCTCCTTGACAAGTAAGGGGCTTATGTATTTAGATGTAAAGCTGAATTCTCCATTGGGCACTGGCGTACTAACTTAACCCACAGGCAGCAGACTAACAAACAAAGAACTCATCCGGATTCCAAAGATGTTTTTACTGGAATCTCATCCAGATATCTAGAGCTTTATTTACTGCTCTAGAACCAAGGCTAGTTTATTCAAATCTGCACAAGCTTATGGAGAAGACAAACCCTTACATGGCTTATCAAACCATGGTATTAGTCAAAAACTGCATAATAGTTGAGGTCCTGGAGCATGTCCAGAGAAGGGCAACCAGGCTGGGCAAGGGGCTGGAGGGCAAATCCTATGAGGAGCAGCTGAGGGAGCTGGGGGTGTTTAGTCTGGAGAAGAGGAGGCTGAGGGGAAACCTTATCACTGCCTACAACTACCTGAAAGGAGGGTGTAGAGAGGTGGGAGATGGTCTCTTCAGCCAGGTGAGAGGAGATAGGACAAGGGAAAATGGCAAGAAGCTGTGCCAGGGCAGGGTCAGATTAGAAGGAAAAAGTTCTTCACTGAAAGAAAAGGGTTATCAGGCACTGGAACAGGCTGCCCAGGGAGGGGGTTGAGTCACCATCCCTGGATGTATTTAAAAGACAGGTAGATGAGGTGCTCAGGGATATGGTTTGGTACGGTTGAACTCGATCTCAAAGGTCTTTTTCAACACAGTGATTCTGTGGTGCCAAAACAAACTTTTCTTATAATCTCTAATAATCAATTTTGGTTTCATCAACGCTTTGCAGGACAAAAGAAATTAACATGCTTAAAACATCAAAGCTGGTAACAGGCTCCTCTGTGACCCAGATACCTCTTTGCTTATCAACACATTCCTAAGACTACCTCGTCTGGAAAGTTTAGCCAGGCATCAGGCATGAATTAACTATAGTTCTCTATACTTGATGATAACCTCCTAAAGTTTTTGAAGGCTATAGGAGTAACCAAACTGTCACTGTCTAACTCAAGACAGCACCAGGTTAGCTTCCAGCTTGAAAAACCTTCCAAAAATCACATCTAATTTCAGCTCCCTCACCTCCATGCAGCTGAGATGCTATCACCTTGCCTGAGAACAGCAAGCTGGAATATGAACCGATTAATCAATTGCTCTGGAAGTTAAATAGATTCTCTAAAAGCCAGAGTTCCTGATTTAGTTGAGCTACCCTAGATATGGTTAGAAGTCTCATTTAGTTTTTGAGTGTGGGAGGGCTACAATAACACAAAAGGCCTAAAACACAGTATTTTTTCCAATTCCCAAAGACACTAATATATTGGTATTTTTTTTTTGTTCTTCAATTCTTCTCCGGTTTAACATCTCTTTCCACTTTTATCACATCCCAACCAATGGCTACCTTATTTCTTATGTACATCTGACTCACGAAACCACAATTCATCAACTTTAAGTAACAACACACCGTTTCTTAAGTAACGTGCTGGTACAGAAAAAGTACATCAATGAGTTACTTGGAGGCTTGATTAATTTTGGGGTGAAATTCACTGGAAATTCTATGAGCACTAAAATCTAAACTTAGCTTAACTCTACTAACCACAAAGCTTTACCCTTATTCTGTGACCTCTGGAGCTTTCTATCCAAATATGGAACAACAGCTTTCACACACTGCTTAAACATATTACTAAGTTTCAAGAGGAATTTAAGGAGAGGCTCAAACATTCCTTCCAGAAATAACTGTTAACTAAGGGCTCCAAAAATTAAGGAGAAAGAAAGTGAATGGAAAAATTAGATTGGCTACTACATTTGAAGAGAGCAAGTCATATTACAGGGAACCAAGCAAGTTATTTGAGTAAATACTGGAGGAAGACAACATGCAACGGTTCTGTTGCATTTCGGATCAACCTGACTTCCATTATCTGCAAAATGGACAATTTCTAGAAGGCCGCTACAATGCTATCTATAAAAAACAGGCGTGCAGCTAAGACCAAAGTCCAGAACGTAAATATCGTATCATGTCTTTCGAATCCATGGGTTGTGACTTGCTATTCGACCGATTTAGGAAAAAAATAAATATATAAATAGAAAAGAACCCCCCTTCATAAATAGTTAAATGCTTACCACCACTTTTTCAACATCTACTTCCTCTTCACTTGGGAAGTCAGAAGCGCCATCTAGCATCTCATCAGCAGAATCATCAGTTTTTTCATCCTCATCATCCTCGTCATCATCTTCCTCTTCTTCCTCTTCCATATCATCTAAAGTTATATCAATAGTGGGCATGTAACCCTTTTTGTCAGGCCCGGCTTCCTGCACCCTCTGTTCTGGTGTCACCAAGTCTCTTTTCTCAGCTGTCTCAGCTTTGTCATCCACCTGGCTTTTATTTTTTAATGTTGGTACAATGCTAGATATTTTGCTCCAGGAACTATTGACATGTGCTACGATATCATGACCTCTTTTCATTCCTTCCTGACAATCAAAAGCATTTTGTTCTTTATTGTTTCTGCTTTCCTGCCTAGCCACGCTGGCTCTGCCACTCTCGGTACTGACTGTACACTCTTCCCCTGAAGCGGTGTCCTGCTCTTTTGCAGCACTCATCTCCGGCGTGCTGCCTTTTTTGTCTCTTAGGGTCTCTGCTTCTGAAGATTCCGTGCACTGCTCCCTTTCTGTATCCAGCTGCACGGAATCGCCCTGGCATTCCTGTTTGTTCTCAGATGGTTCAGTGTCCCTCTGTTCCTTCTTGTTCTCCAGCTGCATATCCTGCTCTTGTTGACTCTGTAATGACCCAAAACTTGCCTTGTCCTCCTTCATCTGTGTCTGTGCATCTCCTTCCTTCTCTTTGACTGGTTTCTCTTCCTGTTGAGCATGTATTTGTATCTTCCCATGGTCATTCGACTGCGTAGTCTCCTGATTCTCAAGATGTGAAAAACCCAGAGGAGCAGCTACGGACTGATCTGATGACCCACAAACAGTTTCAGGGTTAGCCGAAACAGCCTCTACTACAGCTTCAGGACTGACAGAATCCTCTTTCTCAGCAGAGGCTCCTTTTTCTTCCTCATCATTTGGCTTCTCACTGATGTACGAATGGTCAGATGATACAACATCTGCGGAAACATCATGCTGAGAAGAGCTATCATCACAGGAACTCTCTAGCACCTTTGAGTCCTTCTCCACTGCCTCCACTGTAGTGGAATTTCTGTCAGGTGTGATCGTGTCAGATGCTGACTCTTCAACATTATGTGACTGGTTAACTGATAACTCATTTTCTTCTTGTTTACTATCCAGCACTGCAACCTTGGACTCTGTAACTTCAATGTTATCTGAGCGTGAAGCATTCCCATCCTCCTGCTGAGCAGTACCTGAGTCCTCTTTCTTGCATATCTTCCTGTAATCCTTCTTCATCTGAAGAGATGCAAAATGGTGAAGAATGGAGTTTGGCACAGTCTTCTGTCCTGGCAGCTGAAGTAAAGCAAAGCTACTGGATTGTAAAGGTATGAGATTAGCAGTGGTAGCTGGAAGACCACCTGAAGTGCATGTTATTTTAGACTCAGAAGCTGTTTGATTTGTCACACTGCTAGCAGCAGGAGAAGAGATCCTCAGAGTCAGAGTGCCTGCCTGTGACACAAAGCTTGTTACTGAAGGAAGAAGAGAAGATGCTTGAGTGGCTAGGTTAGACGTGGGGGATAACTTGGGTACAGCAGCAGTTTGTACAGCTGAATTTGTGGTAGGAGTGGAACACACCGAAGTGGGAGACACGGGTGACTCGGGAGGCTTAGAAGGTGCAGAGAACCGTATTCCTACAACAGATCCTGTGAGGAAAAACAAAACATCAACTACTACTTCCTCAAACCATCTTCTTTCCTCTAGTTTTAGTATTTGATGCTGTGCTGGAAGTAGCCAGCATTTTCAAGGATCACCTCAGACCACAAGTTCTCAGTGAACAAGCTATAAAAAACAATACATAAAGACAGGCAAACTGCTGAATTTTTATATGGAACACCCCAGTAAAATACATGAGGTGGCTACTACAAATACTACAAGACCATGCAATTATACCATAATCTTTTTCATCCTAATAAACTCTTCTGTAGCATTTCAGAACCCCAAAAAACAAGGATAAAAAATACCACTGCTGGCAACAGTTCCCCTTGCACTTTTCCCAAGCCAGAAGGGAATTCAATGGCGCTTCTGACTGCTCCTCTCCTACATCTACCTCATGCTCAAACCTCAACTAAGGCACTGCATCATTTTTCCTTCTCTCTACAGTTCTGTCATCTACTGTGCTTGCTCTCTCAACTGTCTCTCCAACACCACACTGCCTCCCTCTCCTCAAGATGTTTTTTCTTTAAGGGAAAATGGAAGAAAAATCCTACTGGAAAATAACCATGTTTTATTTACAAATATGTACATCAGTATGCACAACAAGCACCCGACCTGTTTTCTGTCAGATACCTGCAATTTATAACTCTTCCACCCTGTCTTCAACTATGCACCACAGAAACAGCTGAAAATCAAACTAATTTTAATTTTCACACACTAAGGAGGAAAAAACCCAGCAATTTTGGGCTGTAGTGTAACATCTAATCTATCTGCCATAAAAGCACTAAGAAACCTGCAAACCCAACAAAACCAGAGCAGCACATCCAATAAGATGCAGAGAACAGCTCGTTCTTTTTACCTCCAACAATTACTATTTTTGAATCACCGGATCTACGGAACTGAAGCTCTGACAGTACAATGGACACAGCTCCACTGCCACACACACACAGAGGCCCTTCTACTTGCCACACAGAATCCCCAAGTTTGGTGACTTGGTTATTAACCATACTATCTGTATTCCACATACATGGTAATTAATTCGCAGTACATCTGAATAACGCTGTATGCTTCAACTACTTGTGCAGAGCTAAGTAAGGCTCTTGTTCAATTAGTTCCAGCAGGAGAAAGGAGCATCACAGAGACATTTAATATATTGTTAATTTCTAGGTGACACACCCGTCAAGTCAAAAAAGAAATGCTGGATTTTGTACCTGGATTATGGAGCATCACTGGCTGTGCATTAGACTGGGCACCTGGAGCTCGAAACTGCTGCAGAGGGACAAGCTGAATTATCTGCCCATTCGGGTGTCTGAAGAGGTTCAGCCCACCTGGGCTCCTGAGAGGCTGAAGAACCATCCTGTGCCTCGGAGAAAGCTGTGTATTGTTTAGCGGTCGCAAAGTGGGAGACGTCTGATGCACCGGAATCAGCAACAGCCGAGGTCCTAGGGGTTTGTCTGTTCCAGGAGATAGCTTCGGGGGAGTCTGGCTTACAGCTTGTGGAACAGTATCTTCTGAAACAGTTTTAAAGTTACACAGAACTCAGCGTGAGAGAACAGCCTACCAGGCATCATCCTTAATGAGAACGAGCACAAATGTTTTTGAAACAACTGGACCTCTTTAAATTTGTTTGAAAGCGTTTTAGCCTCTTTTTATTCACAGAACACACAAAGAACGAGCCAGGCCAGAACAGTCTTTTTCATACAGTTCCATCAACATTTCTCAACCATGACTCAGAAGACTTCCACCCTACTCCATACCTACAACTATCTTTGGTTCCATACCACCCATGACATTCTAGAACTCACAGTGAGAATTTTTGCTATACGTCTCTACGGGCCAAGAAGTGATGTGAGACTTCCAGCACATTTCATAGCAGTCACTGACCAGATAGCTACATTTCCCGCCCACCTCTACTTGCTCATCCTGGAATAAAACAACCAACTTCAGAGATTACATTTCATTTCCTATTTTGGAAAGAAAGATGAGGCAAGTCAATCTGTATTTAAGTTGCGTTCTGCAGTTGCAGACTGTATTTCAGCTGTGAAGGAGGCAGGATAAAAACCTACGTCCAAAGCTCCTAAGCCTTACCTCTCTTCTGATTCAGTGAAGGACTGGAATTAACTCCTGACAGTATAACTGGAACAGAGCCAGCAGAGGAAGTTGGTGTGGTCACCACAGATTGGGCCATCGCAGTTGTTGTCAGTACAACTGTAGAAGTCGAAGTTGTGACAACAGGACAAGTAACAGTTGGCGTTGTTACTACAGTTTTAGGGAACGACGTGGTTGCTACTGGCGCAACAATGCCCGTTGCTTTTGTTACGTTCACAGTGGCGGTAGGAGTGGTGGATGAGGGAGCAGTGTATGTGCTGGCTGCAGGAGCAGCTGTGACTGTCATCGCAGGAGGAGAGCAGGCGGTTTCGTTAGCTCTTGGTTGGCTAGGAGCCATCACAGTAGATGCTGCTGTGCTGGTACTTTCCACAGTAACTGGAGAAGCGGTGGTGGCTGTGGTGACCGCAGGAAGGACTGTGCACTGAGCTAGAGATGGCCCTGAGGGAACCATGGGAGCAACAACCATTATCGGCGTGGGCTTGATACTGAACTTCTGCGGCCCCGACAGCGGCTGGCGTGTACTCACTCCAGGAATCTTCTGCTGTAGCGCTCCGGCTTTGTTCATCACAAACTGTGTGAACACACCACCAGGTGAGGGTCGGGCAGCTGCAAATAAAAACTTGCAGGTCAAAATTTTAATAGATTTCCTCTTTGCCTTTCATGAGGCGCTACAACCGTCATTTCTGCAGAAATCTGAGTTTCCATCTTCTCTGTACCTTGAATTAAATGGAAAACTTGATGGGTCCTCAACATGCCTTACATGTCAGAATTATGCCTGCTTTATTCCACTTCTATAGCTTTTTGGGTTTGCATTTCTTCCTGGTCACACAAAAGAATCAAGTATTGAGGGGCTGCTCTTTATCATGCAACTATGAACAGACAATGTGAACTACAGCTACAGGAAAGCAAACACCTAAGTGAAATAATGGGATCAAACCATTTTCAAAACACCAGGGTTTTTTTCCGCCATAACAGCTTTTGTAATCTTCGTTTTTTCACTGCTCCCCGGTTTTCATCCCCATTCTAGTCTATCCGCATCTTAAACAGCCATGGGGAAAGGAGGCAGGAGGGAGATTAGGTTTGCCAGGTCTCCTTCTCATTGCAGTGACACTTGTGCATCTGAGGACTGGATAGGACATCAACCAATGAAAGAGCCACTATTGGGAAGATCCTTTCACAGAATCACAAGGTTGGAAAAGCCCTTTAAGATCATCAAGTCCAACCGTTCCTGTCCTATGCTAAACCATATCCCTAAGTACCTCATGTACTCGTCTGTTAAACACATCCAGGGATGGAGACTCATCCCCCTCTCTGGGCAGCCTGTTCCAGGCCCTGACAACTCTTTCAGTGAAGAACTTACTCCTAACATCTAAGCTGGTCCTGCCCTGGCACAGCTTTCTGTCATTCCTCCTGTCCTATCTCCTGTCACCTGGCTGAAAAGACCATCACCCGCCTCTCTAAAACCTCCATTCAGGTAGTTGTAGGTGGTGATAAGGTCTCCCCTCAGCCTCCTCTTCTCCAGGCTAAACATTCTCAGCTCCCTTAGACGCTCCTCATAGGATTTGCCCTCCAGCCCCTTCACCAGCCTGGTTGTCTTTCTCTTTCCCTCATCCCTTGCTCTCCAAGGGACCCAGAATACTGCATCTACATCACTCCACTACAACAGCACAGAGATTATGGAACAAGCCCAACTTAAATACTGTAATTTATGCACATAGCATTTTTAGCCCAGAATATACCAGAATACTCATACCATATGCCATAATCCCTTCCCCCATCAATGACATGCAGCCAGGTCTTTAATATTGCATCCACGCACAGAACAAGAGGTTTTATTACATGACAAGAAAAACAATACGCCCATTTACACAGCAAGGGAAATTTAGGCAGAAAGAAACAGAATCAAATGGATCAGAAATTAAAAGGTTTGCCAGGACACAGGTAACATCCTTTTCTCTTGCAAAAGCTTCTTCAGATCTTGAACATGTGGGAATACATGGATGGGCACTAGATATTTTTTGGGGGGTTTGTTTAAAACTCATGCAAAATGTAACAGTTAAATGCAACTTTCTCTCTTGTCATGGTGGTGTAACCATTTCAGTACCAGCTCAGACACAAGTGCCACATGCTTCTTCCGATACTCAGTGCTAAGCCCAACCCTGTTTAGCTTGTGAAATCCAATGAGTTTAGAGGTCAGCGTGGTTATTGGCTGCACAGCTATTGTTTCGCTACTCCAGATTTGGACCATCTTGTCTTTCACTGTTGCTTCAACGCATCTTTGCTGGTCCTAAGAATTCCAACTGCAAGTGCAACATCATCAGAAAAGCTAACAGCGAAGAACCACAGGTTAGAGTGATCCTTTAATCATTTTAAGTTAAACTGATGCTTGATGAAAAGCAATTGAAAATCACAGTAAGGAAACTCAAAACAAAAATCCAAGCTTAACATTCAGCGTGTCTCCATCCACTCTTCCTTGTCTCTTGAAAAATATGCTTTAGTAGCATTAATAACTAATAGTCAACACCTGTAATCTTATTCTGAAGTCAAAATAAAACGTTCTGCTTTAAAGAGATTATCGCAGAGGCAGTTTTAGGTAGGCAATGCGGCCAAAGGCAGCACGCACTGTTGCACAGAAATCAACAGCAATGCCGTACACTCTTTATTTCAGCTTCAGGCAATTTAAAAGACAGTAATAAGTTCCAACCTACCTATCTGTCTCTGTGCTGGGACATGGGTTTTCAGAGTCGTCACAGTGGGGTTTGAAGTAGTGCTGGTGGAAGATGTAGTTTTGGGAGTTGATGTTGTGGGCACCTGGGCTGATGGTGTCCTAGAAGCAGTTGCTTTAGCACGGGATGCTACCTTGGAGATCACAGTACTGAGGGTTGAAATATCAAGTACTGTGGGTCGCAGCCTGCCTGTGATATAAGCTGCTAGCCGATTGGCGGGATGTAATGCCCCCATCTGTCCCAAAAGCAGTTTGGCCTGAGGATACCTTTTATCATTAACCTGAAAAAAGTGGAAAAGGGAAATTTTGTGAAAAGAATGCTAATTCACCACCTCTGGAGAGGCGTTTAATTCCCTGGGACTTCCAAGTGTCCTTCTCAAAAAAACATTGCAATTCAGAATGGGAATTCCTAATTTCCTTACTGCCCAGGAGAACCTCAAACAACTCTTATAATGCAGACTTTAGATGCTACTGAGACTCTCACACAGAACCAGAGTCCAAAGGAACATGTGAAATCACTGAAATTAGTGAAGCTAGCATTTACTTTTCCTGCTCCTTACTTATGCTACAGTCCTGAATAAAAAACAGGTTCCCAAATTTGAGGACAATTTGGATTAAATTCTCAAACCTAATTAAGACCTAGCATCACAGAAGAAAGAATACTTATGTCACATACATTGGGACAAAACTCTGAAGAGCTTGTAAAAGCTTTATCAGCTTTTTTAAATGCATACTGTCATTTGATACTGTGGTTAAGGTACGATTAGTTAATGAACTTTGAAATCAGAGCTGTAGTGGTAACTGCCTACATGGGAGAGAAGAAACAACAGCTTTCTGAATGTCAGGCTTTATGCCTACTGTCAGTGGGAAGTTTTGGTAGCGTTGCATTTTACTCTCAGGTTGTTTGATAATGCCTTTCTAAAAGCCAAGTATGGTTAATATGTTGTTAATGAAGTCTTAACAAATTTTATCGTCCAACTTTTTTTAAAGATGAGAACTCTCCCCCATTTTTTTCTCTTCACTAGCTTCTCTTTGCAAGGGTGCCGTATCTGCAAAGTGTCATGAAAATAAATTTTATTCTTACTTTCTAATTCATACGCCTCCTCTACAAGCAACGCTATGTAGAGTGTGATGCTATCAAATGCCTTTGATGGAAAAAGATGGTAATCCTAGCCCTACAGCTCCTGCCACCAAGTCATAATACCAAGTTGGTGGCATGAACCTACAGGGAGAGGACTCACCTCTGAATTCAGGATTATAAAGTCTCCTGATGAACAACATAAATCCCGCAAAGAGGACGCGGGCTGTAAGTGAAGACTAACAGTATGCTGCAGCAAAAAGCAATCTAATGCTTTCCAGTTTTGTCCCAGTGTACACTTCCTTAGGAAATGTTCCTTGTCGCCTCTAACAGCCATTCATTTAGAAGGATTATCTGTCAAATTCATCTGCAGGAAGTTCTCCAAAGAGATCTTTAGAGATTCTGTACTTGGGCCACCAAGCCCCAAATGGCTAAAACGACAAGCTAAACCATCAGATTTCCTGTTCCTGAGTCAGTCTTGGAAGGGACAAGTTTACGGAGAGGCAGAAATGCTACCAGATACTAAGAATCCTTGTCTGTACAGGCAAAAGACTAGGTAGAAAAATTAAGATAGTGTTCTCCCCGTCATGGACTTCTGGGATACTGGATGAAACTGAATCTAGTCTCCACAGTAAAGGCAGAGGGACCCACCTGAATCAAGCCTGTGGGGTTCATATTAGGTTTGCGTTTGTAGACGACCAGCTTTCCCGCAGGAGAAACCCTCGCATAAAAAGGCAAGCCTTTGCCCCCAGGCAACTTCTCCCGTGCTTTGTCCAATGTGTCTGCCCGCCAGAACTTTAGATTTTCTGGGGTTTTGCACGATGGCACTCTGCTATCAGGAGTCTCCAGGACAGGTATCTCAGGCTTCTTGTCCTTGTCCTGGTAGGATGGCACTGAAATTTTCACTCTGGAGGAGTAGACAGGAGGAGGGTGGTGGTTCTCATCCTCAGCCTTGTGTTCCGAAGCCAATTCAATTGTGAAGCTACCCACTTTGAGGCACTGTGGCGCGTTACTGTTGGTATGCTGTGATAAGATGGTCAAAATCTTATTGTGATCTTCCTCCCAGTTGCAGTCAGAGATAATCTCGATAAGTTTGGTTGGTTCACCTGGAGTGGTATGATGAACATAGGAGGTGGAGGAAGAGTCCCCCTCACTACGGGAAGACCACCAGCTTTTCTCTGAGAAAGAATTGAAATAGGTTTCTGCAATACTATGGCATTTTAATCACCTGGATATTCAAAACAATTTTATCCTGCCCACACCTCCACCCTTGTCTCAGCTGCAGGGCAACAACTAAAAGAACTGTTCAAAGCATCACTTCCCCTTGCAGAGCTTCACAAGCAAGCAAAAAACTCACTGCAAAGCAAGTGTATCTATTCTCCCAGTTCATTCCCTGCAGCCATGTCATCTCAGGTCATATCCCATTGCATCACAAGCTAAACAAAGCTGGGTTGTTCCAGTACACAGATGAAAGATTTCCAAGCAATAATCGCTGATTATTCAAGAGATGGTACTTTTCTCTTGGGCCAGAAAAGGACCAGCGTCGCTATAACAGCGCGAGGGGCAAGCATGCCGCTAGCAGAGCTGTCTTTCGCAGATGTGTGACAGAAGCACGACCTGTTGTTGTCATTAGAAATCCAGTGTCACTTTTTGCAAAGCTGTAAGGATGTTGAACCCTGTGTCCTGGCCGTTTTAATTTCACCTACCAACTCACCAGCATTTTCCACTACTTGTATTATTTTTTCCATTCCCTTCCTCAAATGCAGAGTGCGCTGTTGTATACATTACACAGTGAGAATATTCAGCTCTGAAAGGCAGCTGTATTTCATTAGTGGATGACACAATGCCTCTAAAGTTTGTAACACGATTTGGGCCCCTTTGGATTGAAGGAGAACACATGCCTAGCCTACTTCTTTATGAACTAGAAACTCAAACCCATTAGATGTAATGTAGCAAAACTGCAGTTCAACCTTTCAACTTAAAGAATTCAACATCAAGCAATGCCAAACAAAACACGGGCGCTTCCTTGTCCCATCAGCCCTAAGTGGAGAACAGAGAATCCCATCCTTGCAGTGCCATTTGGGTATTAATTAATTCTTCAGTAACTACGAAATAATAGTGAAGGAAAAAGAAGGAGGGGGCAACCAAAAAGCAAACCCCAGACAAACCATGAACAGCAATCTTCATCCCTTCCCAAGCACCTAGTTATCACTCTTGAAGGCAAACCTGACATGTAATATTATCTTTTATTGCTAAACAAGCTACTGAAATTCTGGTCATTTTAACCTCAGAGCAACAGCATGTACTGGATATTTAGGCTGCTGTATCTCCCACGTGACACGCACACAACTGTTTAAGAAAACAGGAAACTATAAGCACACCACAAGATTTTTATTGACAACCATAAATGGGCTCCCCCAGAAAATGGACTTTTGTTTAATCAACAGCTGCAACTTCTTAAAAAAATAGAGACAACACAAAAACCCCACAAAAATGTGGAACTACCAAGAGGTTGAATTATACTCAAGACTCTGCTCTTACCTCCTGGCTTGTCAGCATCTTTGTCTGTCTCACAGGTTGCTTTCTCAGGAACCTGAAGCTCTGGTTCCTGCTCCTGCAGGAGGAAAGATATGGAAGAAAAATATTCATTCCCTGTATCTCTCTTCTACACTAATAATTGCATCACAAAATTAACTGGCCCACCAAGCCATCACCCCAAATCATAAAACATAGGCTAACTTTGACAATGTTAAAATCTTCACCTCAGAACAGCTCTTTTAACAATGAATGCTTAAGCCTTACATGATAATGTGCTTAGTAGTCAGAGTTTGCACAGACAAGACCACAGTAACAAGCTGTCTCCCAGCACTGCTAGGCTATTTAGTCTCCAGGCTCCACAGCCCTATCAGCACTAAATGCAAGTCAAGCCCTCAGATCATGTAGGAGTTTCTGGGAAAAAAAAATTACTTCAACGTTTTCAGGATTTCTGGCAGTTCTGTGATACATGCCAATTACAGTGTCACTTCTTACCTTTACACTACAACTCTGGGAATCACTTTTGGCTTTTTGTTGCTTTTTTGCCTCTCTCCTGCGTTCATACGGACGGACCCTTGCACAAGTCATCATACTTTCAAAGTACAAGTAGACAGGATCCTTGTCTTCCTCTCGAATCTCACAAACAAACAGAGACACGTTACATTCATGAAACAGTTTTGCCTAAGCAGGGAAACGAGTCCTAGGGGTCATGAATTGTTTAACATTATCTGTTATTCGTTAAATAGCAACTCCAGTATGTTTCTTCTTCAAACGTAACTAGACTCAACTTTACTGATGTTGTTGCTTTTGTTAGATACTAAAGTGAGGGAGGAGTCAAAGGCGGATTCTTCCAACGCTGGCGGTGAAATCTCAGACACAAAGATTTCAGAACTACAGTGAACTCCATGTGTCTGGATCCCCCTTTTTTTTTTTTTGCTTGCTTGTTGTCTTGGCCAACTCACTGACTATAACAGACTGGGGAAAGGAAGACGCACTGACAGTGGATGAGGTGGCTGGCTGACTCCATCTATTCCAAGAAAGTCTTTCTTCCTCCCTAGTCTCAAATTGGTCCAGCAACTCAAAGAGAACTGTTGCTGTCCCGTGCTGAACTGCCATTCTCCAACCAGCCCCTTTTATGGGGAAGTGATGTCAGGTGGTGTGGGAACAGCCTGGGCTGACTCAGCTCACCTGTGCTGGCTGCTTGGAAAGGTTAACTCTGGCCTGGCCGGAACCAGGACACTTGTTTTTACAAGTAATTCAATCATTAGGCTGTATTATGCAGCTACTAACTTACATAAACATTACATCACATTGCCAGAAATAGCATATATTACTTCTCTTTTAAAATGAGGCGACTACTGAATCGTAATCACCTTTCACTGTCTGCACATTGCTACCGTAAATTCTTGAAAGAAGCCATAGTTAATTTATATACAGTCAATTAATCCTGACTTACCAACATATCTCCAAGCAGTCAAACTTAGGTAGGCTGTCATCTCAAATTTCATCTACACTGGCCTAGCACAGAAGCTTTTAGCAGTTTTTGGTTTTATTTTCAGTACAAAGAAGAAAAAAAAGCCCCCCAAACCCGACACACATCTCTTTTCAGTTCTTACCACTGGATTGGGTTTAGGAGTATACACTCTGCCTGGTTTCATTCCACTGGAAGATCTATGCTTACTAGAAAGCAAGACTTCAGAGTTGGGCAGCACCGTAGATTTAACTGGCTCAATAACAGATGGCGTTGGGATGTAAATTGGCTCTGGATCTACTTCGCCTTCTACTTTCACCCACAATGGACAATTCCTAATAGGCTGTTCTGGCTCCGAGTCACAGATAGCTGCAAAAAGGGAGGAAAACCAAAACCAAGTTACTTCTGAACAAAGCAAGAGCAGAAATTCTCATTCGAGGCTGAGGACTAGCCATGCAGGAATCGCCTGTTCATACTGACAGAACACACTGATGGTTTTCTTGTCTCAAATCCTAGCCCAAAGTGACTGGGATTTGTCCACAAGAAAGAGAAAATAAAATAGAGTTCTACACTAATCATTGTTTCCTCACTTGTACTGTGATAGCTGACACAGGGAAACACTGAACAACTCGTGATCTTCATTGATGGTACACACTGAAAAATTACAAAATACCCATAAACTTCATGCCACAGCTCTATAAATGACTTTATTCCAGTGGAGTACCAGGTAACACTGTGTTTGGTTTACAGCTGTTGCTAAAAGTACTACTAGCAAAAAACAGAAAATGTAAACTTATGGTCATTTGGTTTTCTGAGCATGCCTTAGGCCAGACCTGAAACTACGAAAAATCACTGCATTTCCACTGGAGCCAATGAACTATGTAGGCATACACAGCAACAGAAAACACAGCTCTAGATACTCACTTGATAGGAAGGAAAGAAAACACCACTATGACTGTGAAGATTATCAGAAGTGATAGCACCCATTATCTCATATCCTTAGTCTTTAAAGATACTTGAAGAGTTGAGCAAGAGTTTAAATCATCAAAAGGGAACTCCAGTTACTTGCTCACAATAGACAACTCAGCAGTGATCAAACAGCTGATCAGATAAGTAAAGGTCAATAAAAAAGGGAAAACGCATTATTTCCCTCTTGGCTGCTATGTAAAAGCAGATATTGCAGACATTTCTTGGAATTCCCTCCCAAATTCTGGATTTAGAAATGGCATTGCTACTACGTCCTATTAAAATGCCCACCAAGACAGGTGGTTTCTCCAAAGCTGTAGGTTCCCCAGCAATACTCACTGTATTCCACCCTTTTCCTTTTCTTCTTCTCTTTCTGCTTCAGTTCATCTTCCTCCCCACCACCCTCCTCTTCCACATCTTCAACCTCTTGCTGTTCTTCCTGCGTTCCATAGACCACAAGATTTCCACGAACAGCCTTTTTCATTATTTTCTTATGTTTTGATCCTCCCTTCACCAACAACACTTTTCTCTTCAAGCAAGTACAACCAAACATACAGTCTGGCCTGCGGCAGTGGGTAGGCTGACGTTTCTCCAGCGCGAGACTGGCACATATGCAACCCAGCCGACAGAAATCATTATTGCAGGGAGGTGCTCGTCGTCTTATTATCTTGTGGATAGGTTTGCTTTTGAGAGAAGCCTAAGGAAAGTTTTAAAGAAGTATACGGTTCAAGTTTTAGTAAGAGGAAGTTTTAGTTACATTAAATCAAGTCTATGCAAAACTGCGACTGAAAGTTCATTTAGAATAAGCCCTCCAACTACACGGTGAAAAACTACCACACAACAAAAACAGAACTGTGGAGAGTTTGCATTTCAAGTCTTCTGAGAGGCAATTTGAGACAGCTAAACCATCTTGGCAGTAAGCTGGATGTGAAGAAAGCAAAGGAGGTTATCATGACAACCAAATATGACCAGGATATTTCTACAGTTAGTTCAAATGACAACAAAAAAAGGGAAAAAAGTGACAAATGCAGTTACTGAATAGAAATGGCATCAACCAGAATTTTTTATGGTGAAAATCTGAGATATATTATTAATGACTTGTATCAACACGCTGTTCTCACAATTATTTTTTTCACATGCTGCTAAGTCAGCACTTCTCAGCTTTCACCATAACTACTAACACCACAAAGGAGCATCCTGGCTTGTCATGCTCCTTAGCAGCTTCGGTCCAATCTTCTGCACTTACCTGCAACATCACTAAATGCAGTGACAGAACAGAAATGAATGATTACAGATCTACCTGAGCTGTCAGCAGGGTTGCCAGAGAGATGTCTGCTCGTTCCTCTGTAATATATGTCCGTGGCTTGCCATCCCAGAGAGCGCAGTCTTCCAAGTCCATTAACTTCACCTGAGATTTAGACAAACCCGGTGGACGAGCCGCTTGGTGCTGCTGTGGTGCCTGGCGCAAATTGATCTGCTTTGGAAAGGTGTTTTCATCCAGAGCTGACACAACAAAGCTATCTGTTTGGTTAGTCAAGCTGCTATTTGAGACAGACTTGGCAGCCTTTTCCCCTGATGCTGAAGAGTTGTGTTTTTGCTTTCCAGAATACGGTGAAGGCAGTATAGGCTTGTAAGATGACTTTCCTCTACTGCTTGCAGATGTCTGTCTGCTCTGAGTCTTTGTCTTTCTAGAGGTAGATGACAGAGGAATAGGCCTGAAGGTGTAAGACGTTGATGGAATTATGGTAGACTGCTTCTTTAAAACACTGTCAAGTGTTCGCACATAGCTAGTGCTCTTAGTGGGAAGCTGATAGACCACAGGAGAAGCAGGAGTGCTAGATGAGAACCCCATACTCGTTTCCATCAACTTCCCTTCGTTTTCCAGGTACTCATCCAGCTTGTCACTACAGAACGCTGAGCGATTCTTCAAGGAACCTTCTGAACTGCCACCTACATAAATAAAGAGCACTTATAACCAACTCGGGGGAAAACCCACTGACAAATCTTACAATAACAGTATAAAAGTAACTATCTCTGTAAAAATATACATGCAATTCGTTTAGAAGAGTACAACACAGGCACGCCAAATATAATCCATGCTGAAAAACACACAGCTGACCAAACGACTGGATTTGTGGAGCTTTTAGATGTGTATTTGTTCACAAAGGCAGTAAGCCTCCCACAGGCAGTGCTTCTATGCAACTTGCCTTGAACATCTAGCCTACCCGGTACACCTCAGCATGTGTGGAATACCCCACCACATCTGGAATACCCCACCACAACGCTGTATGAAAGCGCAAAGTTACAGTGTAATTTTTAAATCTAGATTTAAAAATTCACAAAATCCCAAATATCAGTTTCTCCCTGAAGTAGGGCAAAATAATCAACAAATACACCAATATAAATGAAAATTACTGTAGCTCATTAGGGTCCCTGTGGCAACAGAATTCTGGAATTACCATACATCCAGGTAAACTCAAAACTGATTAAGAAAACCAAAATTGTTACAGCTTTGATCTTCACTCAAGCAGCCTGTGTGAAACAGAACACATGTAGTTTTGGGTTTTTTTCTTACTCAGATTGTTTCTCTCTTTCCTCATAGAACTCCATTCTGATCATAGAAGCGTAATTTTAAAAAATTATTAAAAAATAAGACTTTTAAGACACACACAATTATCAAATCATAAGACTAATTGGAAGATTAAGCAAAAGGCCACATGTTGGAAATATGTACGCCGATCCCTCTGCCCCCACCCATCTTTTTACCTTCATTTCTGGAAGCACCATGAAGCTTCCCTCGCCAGCCTTTGATTTTTGTGAAATCATTTGTCTTCCCTGTCCTGGAAACAAAAGGAAATCCAGTATCTGGAAGAGAAGAAAACTAGCCTCAGTTTATGAGCCAAGCTTGATGATATCAATGTCCTAGCAAACTCTACTTATCCATCAGGGATATACGAACAGTACTCAGCAAAGCCAAGTCTCCTACAGAGTTCTGCTGTATGGTCATGGAGATGTATTCTCCTGTATTTTCAGGTTTAGTCTCCTTAGCAATGGTGTAAGCAGTTGATTCCAAACCTTAAAAGGGCGCATCAGCTAAAATGGAACAGGCAGCTTTTGAGCTGACCCTGCCACCTCTGTCAGTAAGGAAAGTAATTTGAATCTTTCTCCTCAACTGAGCCAATGACTTTTCTAAGACCTGTAGAACTTCCACATAATGTTTTCTGTTCTGTCAAATTCAGCCGAGTATCAATTCAGGGTAGAGACAGGGAATTATCACAAAAGGCAAACAGCAACATCTCTGTCAAGTTATCCATCAGCTCAGAGAGCCAAGATGGGATATAAAAATACTAATAGGGATCCATACTTCTAGGCTAGAAATAACTGCTTTTGACACAGAGCCAACTGAGGTTTTCTGAATTGAACCTGCCTCTTTTGTAACTTAAGCAAAGCTGAGATACAGTGTCTGCCTCTTTAACCAGCTCCCTAAAGCAGCAGATTAAGAAAGTAATCAGAATATTAAAGTAGGAGAAAAAGGTCAAGCAGGAAAAGCATAAGCATCCCAACATTTTTTTTCAAAACAGTTTATTATTAGAAGCAGTATGTACCAACAGTATTGGCATCACAGTCACACTATAACGAGAAATGCACTTCTTTGGATACCAAGTAAGTTTTAAAAAGCACGATCAGTCAGCCCTTTTATAGTAATTATCACTGAGTTACAGGTTGGCTCACAAGTAGTGCCTCAAGCTCTTCTAGGATGTTCTGACCCTCAGCTCTGTGACAGGAAGCTTTTCTTTGTTTAAGGAAACACAGATTGCTTCTTAGGCTTTTGTTGAGCAGTTTGAGAATAGTTAATGCGCAGGTTCACATTTTAAAATCCAGTTCCAATAGACAGCACATGCCAGGAAACAAGAAGGCAGACAGATACCATTACTAGATCACAACCACCACAAAAAGGGAAAACTGATGACCATCTGGACAGTTACTCAGGACTCTTTGGCCAGTAATCACAAAATGATTTAAGGAAGCTCTCAAATTTTGCCATTTTAATACCACTTTAATGTCTTTAAGATACCACATTCAACTAAATGGCCATTCCTTCCTTCTGTTCATTGATAATAAAAAGGTAATACTTGAGATTTCAGCAACTTCAGGTTCTACTCACCTGGAGAATTGGGATTGGTTCCTGGATAGCTCCACAAAGAGTAATTGGAGTAGGAGAGAGGAAGCTGCACACCCAAGTATTTCAAGTCGATGCTCATTGTTGGATCCACAGAATTCAACTTCAGTCCCACTGCAAGAGGCAAGTATCAGTAAGTGTCTCAATGCAGCAAGATGTTTGGAAAAAGAAAGGTATTTACTAAAAAAGAAACCATTTATACACAGACATTTCTACCTTCCACCAACATTTTGAAGACCTGAAAAAGAGCAGTACCAAGTATACTTATCACTTACTTGGGTTTACAGAAGGTATGTGTTAAAGAGTATTTTGGGGAACTAGAAATCAAGGGAAAAACTGAACTACTTTCCATAGTTTTGATTACTACTGAAGTTTCCACAGAAATGTATTAACCAAAGTGCTGCAATACTTCTCACAATAAAACTTGTTTGTTTTTTGGAAGTTAGAACCTTTTACATTTTCCAAGACTGGAGTTACTCCCTGAATCCAACTCAGCTGCCCCTTAACATCTCATATCACTGCATAATTATCAAACCTGCCAACGGTGCTTAGGCCTCCCCTTCCCTCCTGAAAGCTCTTCTTGTTCAAGAACATATACCACACACACTTCAGTCAGCAATAAGAAACAAGGGCAGAGCACATTTTAATTCTGAGGAAGTGGATGCGGTGTTTGGAAATTATGGTATTCATGAAGTTGTGTTCAGACAGCGCTCTTGGGGCTAGTTCATCAAATGATCCAGATCTCAGCAGGCTTTTTTTCTTCCCGGGCTTGGCACTTTGCAGTAAAACACAGGTGTGTTTTTTGGGTTTGTTTTTTTTTTTAAGCAGATGTGAGAAATGGCTATAAAGAAATTAAACAATCCATGTTCTTGATGCCACCACAAATGCTTAACTGCCTGTAATATCTTCCTTCATCTGCTCCATCAAAATACACAAATCGAAAGACCTGACTTGGTCACAAAAGCTATCTGTATCTACAACATAAAATGCTGAGGAGGAAAAAATCCCCAACAACCAGCTAATAAACAGTACCTTTTTCATAAAATATTGTTACACTGAAATCAAGAAACTACTGTTGTCAATCAAACTCAGCTCAGTCTGGACTTGCAAAGATCCATTTGCTTTTTAGTTCCAGAACCCTACAATTGCTGCTCCTGTTGGCAACAAGTCTGAAATTCATATTTAACATGTGAATTTTGAAACTGAAAGTGTATGATCTGACAAGGCTCAGGACATATCAAAAAGTGTTTGCATATACAGCAGAAACCTTACTTTAGCAGTAAACATTTATATTCATAAGCAGCAACAGTTACCTGATTACTGGCAGCCCAAAAACAGTCAGCATGGAACAAATCTGAGCTTTGCTTATATAAACCAACACCATTATCAAAGAGAGTCTAGCAAGATACAATATTCAAATATACATCAGGAAAATGAGCAGCAAGTAAAGCCAGGATTTTATATAAAAACATGTTGAAGACAAATGTCAGAACACCATCCATTGCTCTTCAAACTCAATTTAAAATAGAAGAGCGCAGAGTTTTTGAATTATTCTGTCACCTTTGAAAACAAGGCTAGCTTTGTTTAACACTCAAAAGCAATAATCATGTATATACAAAATCAATTATTTCAGTTTAAATTGAAGAACCACCCAGATAAAAACCAGAGGATGACTCCAGTTAAGTCCTACATGGAACAAACACAGACAGCACAAAGAGAACAAACGGTAAGTGTGTGTCACCACACATGGCACACCAACTGTCATTTTTATCATTCCCATTATCCCCCAAATTGCCAAATACCAGTTGTGGCAATCAAACAGTAGCTAGTCAAGAACCATGTCCTTCAGAACTTCCTCTCTATCCGATGCACCTGCTAGATCTGAAATACAATGTGTGACAACAGTGCCTTTGATTTCCAGGAAATATAGTAAAGGATGCAATTAGCTGAGATAGAAGAGGCATCCCACAGCACTCCCATACTCCTGTAGGAGCTTTCCTTCTAACACGTTTAAGTTGAAATCCCTTCCTTCCTACTGCCTCTAGATTTTAGACACTGAGACTGCAGGAGGAAGTTTACTCCTACATAGCCTCAATCAACATTTTCTTCACCTCACAAATCAACAGTAATTGTGGGGTTCAGCTCCAAGACATCAGTGAAACTCAAAAAGAAACTTAAGCTGCTCAGCTACACTGTCTAAAACCAAAATCAGAGTTTAAATGGTTGCAAAAAGTGACAGGCTAGTTCTCATCATACTCCATGCACAAACCGTTCAAGATAATCCAGGGTTCTTCACAGCAGAAGCTTTGTGAGGACCCAAAATAATTAGTATGAGAGTCAAGATCAGTGTTTAGAGTCTCAAATACCCACTACAGCATCATGGTCTCTGAAAAATTCAGGGCCAGAACCTCAGGTGCAAAAGGTATGACACTTCCATTCAGATCAATTTCATCACCATCTGCTCCGATGACTATGCTAATGCCATCGGTCTCAAGACTCACTACTATCGCTGAAGCCTTCCCCCATCATCAAATAGAATCACAGAATCACAG
>VZTU01011315.1:0-24511 GCA_013400835.1 Zapornia atra
CCAGGGCTATGCATAGTGTCAGCAGTGTTTCAGCAGTGTTTCAAATAAACAACTCGCACAGTAAGAACAAATGAAGTCTCTAGATAAGGCAAGTTAATTTCAGCTTGGAACACTATTATTTTTTGACAACAGGACCCATAATGTTAACATGGAACTTCTTATATCTACAGCTTTTTTTTTTCCCCCTTTCTTTTAAAAGGGAGAGAGAGGAAAAAAATATATTTTTAGTGGAGGTCATCTTATTTTACTTGATTTGACATCTGTTTTCTATTATGATCAGCACAAAGATCTAATTGATTAACAGAGAACAGGTTCAACTGTATATTAAGGTATTCTAGAACATAACCAGAAAATAGGCTGTGCTTGCCAAGATAATAATCCCTTGCATTTTGCAAGAAGGTATAAAGAAACATTAAAAAGCTGGTTCAACCTGTGTGAAACCTGAGTCAAAATCTAACTTGACAGTCACAGGCAGCATGAAAAGTCAAATACAATGCATGTGTCCCATCAGTAGCAGGCAGGTTAGGTCAACTTTTCAAAACAAGTACTTGGAAGAGAATGTCAATCTGTGTTTCAAATTCCTGTCCATGCAGGAGTAGATAAACAGCCCTAGCAATCACGTTTGTCAGACAGAAGTCTCAAGAAACAGCATTTAAAATTTGATCCTGATTAGAATGAAATGTATTCTTTCTCCTTCCCCTTTGCTGGGAACAGAGCATACAACACTGCCATTCCAGAGAAAACAGAATGGACTTCTAAGAACAGGTTCTTAATTTTACAATTAACTTAACTACATTCCTTTACATTCCAGGGGATAAAAATTCTGCACAGTCTGTTTCTGAGCAAATTTATTTCATGAAAACTTGTTTTAAAGATCTGGAACGCTATTCTGAAAGGGAGAACAAAAGTCTCATCTCTGTAAGAGCAGGAACAGTCACCATTGGCCATCTGACCTCTTTTTGGATTAGTTCCTGACCACAAAGTCACTCCTGATTCTGAAGTTGGATCACTTTGCAAAACTCAAAACTAAGTAGTTAAAATAAAACCAAAACCACCCCCCTCTTCCCAAACTAGTAATTCTAGAAGTGGCTTGGCAGCAGCACGTGTTGAAAGTTAAATTATGACTTGCCTCCCTAAGTCTGTAATAGTGCAGGAAGAGGGGAGTTGTTCTTACATATGTTTTGAAGGAACAATGCAGGAGTCCATACTTAAACATCTTCTGCAATGTTTCCCTATTTCAGAAAGTGATTTACCAACAAGGCAAACTAAAACTTTTCTTTCAGGAATGAATTTCTACTCTACATTGGGAAAGCCCAGAGTTTTCAATGATCATGCAAGTTATGCCAATAAGAGTTCTACCTCCTCTTACAGTCATTCACTAGTAAGAGTCATTCATTAGTAAGAGCAAAGGTCCAATGGAAGGTTAAAAGCAGCCCATTAATTTTCAAAGTTGGAAGCTGAAAGATTCCAATTACAAAACCACACGTTGCCATTCCAGAAAATACAAAATAACAAACAAAAAAACCCCATCAAACCTGTTCACTTGTAAACCAGTACTATAGAAGTACAAGTGTTCAATGTATGACTCCCCTCTCCACCCTTAGAAACATCTAAGCAAACACTCTATACGTATTTCTGTACTGAGACTTCCACACTGAATCTAGGGTAAGAGCAGAGGACAAAAGGGACAGAAATTACTGCGTTAAGAACTCTTCTGTAAGCAATTGATAAAGGTTGACATATATCTAACACAAAATAAATGAAATATGCTATAAACACAATGTATGTTCTCACATGTTCTGCAAAGAAACATACGTGAAATAACACAGAGCAGAATGCATCTCAAACTTCTCCACTCCCTCACAGTCCCAGTCTAATATCTGAAAACATCAGGAACACATTGTACTCCTCCTCGACAACCTCAGGATCTTACAAAAATCTGCTTCTGGTGTTCTCTGTAACATACAATAGGGGACTGATAGACCTGAATTTATTCATTCTGATAGCAAGATCTCATCCATCACACCTTCAGAAAGATACCTGTATGCTGGGTAAGGCAGCACGCTCTCTGGGTACTGAGTCATACTTTTCTCAACACATGCAGTCACGCGCTTGCAATCTCCACTACTCATTTTCCAGTAATATGAGAGATCTGCAAAGTCACCCACTAACTAAACAATGTAGTCTTCACTTACACATGTGGAAGAAGTAGAACAGCCAGCTGATACAATGGTGGACAAGCATCCTTCCTCAGCTACCACTGAGAAAGGGGGGATGAGGAATGCCCCCTTGCGTGCCTGGCCCTCTCCTGTCCTCTGCATTGCAATAGCTAAGAACACACTTCCTCAAGTTGGGAGCAGGTAGTACAAAAAAATCACAACCCTCTAACTTTCCACCCAGGCCAAGGGATGAACAATGCTCCAGCAATACCCACCATGTGATAATCTCTGCCTGCTGTAGCATAAACTCCTAGCATCTTGAATGACTTATGTCAGTATCAGCCAGTGTCTTTCAAATTATAACCTTTCCTTCCTGTCTTCTGAGAGGAAGGAGATGGTTACAGTCTGGAGACCAAGTGTCAGTTCAGCACTGCCAGCCAGCAGCAATTTCATTCAAAGGCTGGACAGCAATGAGTCAGACAAGCTTCTGGAAAATCATCAAGGATGCTCTTTTGTCATCCTTTTCCTGACAACAGGTCTATGCAGGTCCTAGTTCACTTTACCAGAAGCAGCAGGTAATTAAACAGCTGATGCCCACATCACTGACATGTTTTATGGCCTTATCAAAATGCCAGATGTTTTTTTGGTTTCTAAATGCCAAATGGAAAATTGGTGTCCATCTACACTTTCTAAAGCCATGGATACCAAATATTACCTCTACTCTCACTTGAAAGTCACTTCTTCTTAACACATTCTCAGCCTGTAGATTCTATCCTGACTCACTGTGCCACAGACTTCTCTTAGAATCTTTCTTGAGAATAAATAGCTGGTTTTAAAACATAAAAGTTTGTCTTTTAAGGGATATCTTTTTCCAAACACTAAGAATATTTTGTGGAAGTATTTCTAGTGAACACAAACTGCTTCTGTAGGTCTTTATTAAAATACTAAGTTAACCTGTTGAGGAAATAAAAGTTATTGTAAGGCTTATACTCTCCAGAAATATATTTTATATTCAACATGAACCACACAAAATTAAAGCTGAAACTGGCAAAGTAAAATTTTGCTTGGAGTATAGCGTTGTATGATTGATTTAATCAGAATACTAACAATATCCCCAGAAATCATCCTCCAGTAACAATAACATCTTAGAAAATTAAAAGCAAGTCAAGAAGCAGAGGAACAACATTCAGAAAAAAATATGCTATTCACAGGTGCCTCTTTCTGTATCACCATGCAAATCTTGTTTGGACTTGAACTTTATGGCATAGGTACTATACATGACGAAACTTGAAGGAAGAAAATAAATCTGTCATCCTCCCTCTTAGTAACTTGAAGCCAGATGCCAAGGCAAGTCAATGAATATTAAATTACGAGACTGCTTCAGATATATTCTGTTGCTCATCCTCTGTTTGTACACTGAACCTGACTATTCCTGATAAGGAACACGCACTTTAATTAGGTGTCCTAGAGATCATGCTGTGCTGTAATAGGAGGAAATGGGCAAAAGGCAATTCCAGAACAAAAAACTAGGAAAACAATGTTAAAGACTTTATTTATAGCAGCTAAGGTTAACACTACCATCACTATCTTATCAAAGGAACAGCCTTGAAGAAACATCCTTGCTGGTTTTGAAAAGACAACAGAAATTTACCATACTTAGTCTTCTATGACCAAGCATAGATTGTTTAATACTAGAGTACCCAGAAGAAAGCTTAAGAGAATTTTGGGGTGCATACTATCTCCACAAAATAATCATTAACTTGGATTATCTGATGCATTTTCAGTCCATCTGCCTCAGTAGATTCTCACACCCCATAATGGCAGAGAAGGTAAGCCACCAGCTCAAGGACTGAAAAGTGTATTATATTTAGGTATGTTTTATTCATTTATATTTAAGTTTAATCTTGGAAGTTCTGTAATTGACCTGAAATGGACAAAATTAAAAAGGGGGAAAAAAGGACCTAGTATAGCACAGCCCTCAAGCCCCTGAACACCTGCACAGCACAGCACTATAGGATCATTTTAACTGAAAAAAAAGGAGAAGGTTCAAGGAAAGTGTTGAAGCCACAGCTGAACCCGCCTGTGATTTATATCTCGCAGAGCAGGGAAAGTACTATCCAGTCTTTTTAAAATCATGATTCACTACACAAAGCTCTGTTTGTTTGGGTTTTTAGTTCTGTTTCTTTTTCGTAGGGGGGAGGGTGAGGTGTGGGTGGATGTGTTTGGATTTTTTTGTGTGAGGTGGGTTGGGTTTTTTTTTCCTTTGCTACAAAGTGTAGATACACTTTGATCCCCAGGCTCAAAATCTTCTTTGCCTATCCCTCCAACTCCCTATTTGTATCTCTAAACAAGTAAGATATTCACAGTACCAATTACGTATCATGCAACAGCTGTTCACCACAGCTAAAGCAAAAATAACTACTATCTTCTGATAGACATGTTCCCACAGCTCCTTACCTTCACCAAAATGCTTTGCTTTTGAAACAGTATCTTGTTATAATTGGTTGATAAGAGCACTGTGAAAAAAGCTTTACTGAACCCTAAGATGCAGCAGCGGAGAAATTATTACTCCTTTTAATGCAAAAGCAGGCAATAGTGTCACTACAGCAATGTGCATCTACTACAAAGAAAAAAAAGTTAGGGGTGTCACACATCATCAGCCTCTCAAGTGGCAGCCTTTATGCTCACAAAACCAGAACAAGAAAATAGGAATTAGCAAGGATCCATCATAATGTCCTTCATTTTAAAGAGACGATTTCCAAGTTCTGTACCAGCTGCACAGAAGTCTGTCATTTCTAGGGAACAAACACATTTACTCTTGCATTGTTTTCTGAAAAGGTGCATTTCCACACAAAAGTAGCAAGCAGGTAGAGTCTCACATCTTGGTAGCCCTCAGCTCCTAACCAGCAAGACCTTAGGCAAATAGCTTGTAGAAGGGCAGATTTCAACTTTAAAACGAACTTCATTATCTAACTGCATGACAACAAATACCAAACCCAATCTTTTACCCAAATGGTTTTCCTGAAGTTTTCAGATAATGCGATTGCCAAACATCTTTATACCACTGCAGCATACTTCAGTAAAAGCAGAGTGAAAACTCAAGAAGCTCTTGAAGAATATTTCTTCTGACTACAACTCCAAGCAGCAGGCAGTGCTGAGAAGTGTCACGTTGGATTGAAGTGATTATGAAAGCCTAGCATACCATAAACTTCATTTCACACATGCTGTGGTTATTTCAAGTAAGTTTTGACCTCAATGAACACATGACCTTCTTGAAGTCCTTAAAAACGCACCTGATGCACTAAAGAATGAGTGTTTGAAGGACCTTTTAAAATACATTTTTGAAAGGGTTTTTATTCCTCTCCTCTAGGCATCTCATGAAAAACAAGCACTTTCTGTCCTCTTAAGAAGTGAAAATAAGTTTTATATAGATACTTCACACATGCGCATATACAGAGATATTTGGAAGAAGTAGTTCAGAGAGCCACAGGCACTGCACAGAACTTTTCATTCCATATTTGGAGATTCTACCAGAACTCTCCAAGATGATAGAGAAGAAGCTTTAAAATAATATAATTATTCTCTGTCTCACAGCAAGCACAGAATTTGGCTCCCTCTCCCATACACACACTTGCTATAGACAGCGAGTCAGTCGATTCAGTCATCTATAAAAAATGTTTATTTCTTAAATAGTATGAACATTATATTTATTCTCAGCACAAAGTAGATTAAAAGGTAAAATACAACAGTTAAGTAAAACAAACAAGTTTGAACCAAGCTGAAGCCAAAGCACTGACACATAATAGTGTTCCAACAGGAGAAATACACCCTATAGGGCCAGTCCTTCAGTTTAGTGAGGCTTAGCTCTTTTCGCTAAAAAATACCAAAAGGAAGACAACCTATTACACCACAATTAATCTCACATCACCTTCATGAAAGCACATGGAGAAGTTTACCAGCAAAAAGAGGATGTGGTTATAACTTGGACATCCTTCAGAACCATCTGAATATGTTTATATAACGAGACAACATTAGAGAAACCATGAGCAGGTACACGCACGTGTTTTATTCCCAAAATACCAACACAGGTTTTCCTGAGCTGGTGGTTGCTGTGAAAGGGATTATGAAAGACTTCAGACTGCTGGTGTAGTCTATCCTGTGTATCAGCATATTATAAAATACTGTACATGACTGCAATAAAGCATAGAAGAGCAAGGACTCATCTGCACTGTCAAATCTGCAAAGTTACAGGGATCTGTGAATCTTTTACTGGTTTTAACTCAGAACCTTTAGCAGTGCAGGGGGAAATGGAATGCTTGTGGGCTTTATTGTCACTTTTAGGGATGGCAGTTGATTGCCATATAAATTTATTTTTTTTAAAAAAGTGTAATTAATCTGGTTTAGTAAGAACATATAACTACATCTCTCTTATCTGATTAGGAAAAAGTCTAACACTACAAAACCCTAGCAAAGACTTAAACAGAATATTTTAATCAGAAGGTTTCAAATATAGAAGGGACATACACAAAATTAAATATACTCTTTAAGCAGAATACAGAGAACATTAAGTTCTATATTCTACTCAATATAAATATATATCAAGGATATTTATGTCAGGGATGTTATAATTATGTAAGTAATTCTGAGACAAATCCACTTCTCTCTGGACTAAAAGATCCCAATATTCCTACTTCAACAATCTGGCTTCAGCAACAGACAGTAAACGAAATGACCCATCCCTTCTATCAGGATGTACGAAGAATTGCCCAGCACTGGCCATTTCTCTACTCATTTCCCCTTCTCCAAGTTTTTATTTCTTTTCAACAAAGCAAACAAAACACAACTGTATAATAATCCAGCTTCTACTGCAGACTTAATGAAAGCCTTTAGTCTGACAAGCAAAAAAGGGCACAAAGGTGGTTGGGGTTTTTTTCCATAAACTATGATTTCAAATGCTAATTCAACTACTTTTAAGCTAAACATACTGTATTGTGTTTTGCAGTTGACACTATGCAGCAAAACAATGTTGAGAGGTTCTTTCCAAAGATTATGAGTATTTATGTTCCCAATTTAGTGACTCATACAGCTAGCAATTTCTGACATTAACTCTATCCTCCTCAAACTTCTGAATATGAAAGCAAGCACTAAGCTGTTATTCAAAAGTAGAAAACAATGACTAATACAAAGAGTTTTATTATTTTTTTAATCTAGATCTTATCTAGGGGACAAGTGTTCCAGAAATAACTATGTGCTATTTCTGTAAAGAATATTAGAAGGGCTATATGAAGCTAATCCAATTTAAGGGACAGTTTTATGAAGAGTTATAAAAGAGTTTTATGAAATGAGCATTTAAATTAAGTCTTTTTCACAGTAATGGCACACTCAGAAAACAGGAAAAAAGAGATAACAGTACATATGCCTAATATAAAATTAATTCAGATGCTGCCACATTTTTTCATATTTTTCTCTTCAACATATTCCTTCCTCCCTTAAGATAAAGGGGTTTATCCTCAACAAAAATGTATCAAGAAACGTGAAAATCAAGTGAAATACCACCAGAGCTGAGACAAACACAAACCATTTTCCCCTTTTCAGAATCATCCCTGACAGGGAATGGCAGCAGGTTTAAAATTTTATCTTCCTGGAAGGGTGTCACATTTTCTGCTTCATACTAAAATCCTTTCAGCCTACTATCTTAGTAATCATGATTATTTTATTTATGATTGCTGGACGGTTTAATAAGTCACTGAAGTTTGTCAAGTTGGTTTTGCATTTATTTTTCTTGGTTTTAATAGATTTGAATGCAGACAAAAAGGTGGCTTGTCCTAAAATTACCTTCTTTCAGCCTTCACAACTTTTTACCTGCAATTGCTAGGCATAGCCAGAACCCAAACCTACATGGGAAGGTTTGGAAGATCACCCTTCCACAGAATTATCAACTTGTTTGAGGTATATTTTTTTTCCCCTAGGATATTAATTACTTATTTGTGGAGCATCAACAAATGCTGATTTAGACAGTATTTCTGTACACAAAAGATCCTAAAGCTCATACACACATGTAAGAGCCTCACCATCCACAGAGGGATATGAGATTTCGGATACGCTCATCATCGCCTTTGCCAATACAAACGCGGTGGCTTTCATCACGGTACTGCAGTTCATATATGCCTCTAACTTCTCCCAACCACCTGCTACATGGACACATCAGTTAAAGCCATACACAAGGAGAACCAGTCAGCCACCCCCAAACCACACGCTGTCCAATAGCTGCTGCTTGTCTTCATGACAAAGGTGATGGTGAAGCCTCGATTTCATTGAGTCAATGGTTCAGAGAGAACCTTCAGAGGGAACACTGGACACGATGTAGTATTTAAAACAAAATCAGTGTGATTCCTGATACAGTGCAGACAGTGTAATGGACATACCCTTCTCCTAGTTATAATCCCAAAAAATTATTTTGGAAAAACGCTGAAGTGTTTAAAATAAACTAATGAAGGCTGTGCTTCTATTTAACAACTCAAGTGTCCGAGAGATGATACCAGTAAAACAGCTGTTCTTGCTCTACAGAAACCACACAAGTCCAGATAATGCCTGCCAACTTTCCAAGTTTATGCAAGCTTCAGGGGTATAAAAGCCAGTAAACCTTTTTGAATACATGTTGTACTGCACATTGATTATACCTGCAGAGTTACAAGGGGAACTGCATGCCTGTGAGGGTAATTTTTCCTGTATAGAGGGAGGAGGGGGGGGGAGGGGGGGAAAAGCAATAACAGCATAGGGCATCTATTTAGTCACATAACATGACATAATCACTATTTCTGTGTGCATATATGATCATTTAGCATGAAAAGAAAAAAAAATAGTCTTTTCTTATAAAGAACATAAAGCTTCTGTTTCTTGTCCAGTTTGAACGTGGGAGGTGATTGCTGGATTTCACTGCTGAATGCTTTCAAGTACCACTCTCAGCAATGGTCTGTAAATGACACACATTACTTTGAAATAACTCCTATACCTATGGCAGCACCCTTACTTGGATTTGAAATCCTTAGAGTACTCATCCGCACGTGATTAAGAAGTAAATAAACATGCATGTACATATGCCCTTGTGTTTAAATATTAACAGCCTGATCCATTAGCATGATAAACACTTCAGCCGGATTCTGTACAGCGTTAAGCACCTGCAAGTTAATCATTGTTTACATTCCCATAATTGACAGCATATCACTTCATGTTCAGTAGATCAGAAACCATTTTATGTTTTGTTTTTACATCCTCTCTGTTACAGGAGGGATGGAGGCCACCACATGCTATATAGCTATTTCAGCATAGTTACTTTGTAGCTGTTATAACCAAAAGCACATGGTGCTTGTTAATCACAGGTTAGTTGAGGATATTTACCGAGTCCTTTATTTTTCAGTTATTTACCTACTAGACTACAGGAATTCTACATGCTCTTACAGTCTTTTGCAAGAGGCTATAGCCATTCATTTATTCCAGATTTCATATGTCTTGGACAATTGAAATCCACTCACAAATTGAGAGGCACAATTTGGTAGTGAATCAATGGGATTGTTAGAAGACCTCGAAAATATTAGATCTGTGGAGATAACAGGTTTTTCAGTCAGTATTTACAGATGCAAACTTTATCATTTCAAGACCTCTCCCTGTCCAACAAGTTCAAATATTTTCACAAAAAATACTAAGAAAAGTTACTTTCTGTCAAAAGAGATTGTTCAAAAACCTAAAATACAGAAAACATAACTAAAACTCAAGCATAAACATAATTTAAGAGATCAGGCTACTTTAGCACCTAAAGCAAAAGACTTAACATAAGAAAAACAAGCTCCCGAGTCAATAGTAAGAAATTATATGTAAAACTCCCAAGCACAATGAGGTATCACTCACTGCAAGTCAGATTTTTGTTTAAGGATGTGTGGTCTCACTGGCCACTTGCTCTGAGCAACTCCACACAATATACCTCCAAATGGTACACACATAAGACTCCCACAACTTGGAATCACACCAGAACAACTGTCTACACAAAAGCGGTCCAGAGAAGAAGTGCACTATTCAAAACAGAGCGGAGGTTGGAGAAAATGTGCAGGGAATGATACTGACTGTTACAGTGCCTTCACAGCTCACAAGGCCTTGTCACACTGCTAACCGATATGCACAATTCTGATGGAAAATAAAAGGGATTTCTGTTCAAAACAGTATAGTGTTCTGTTTACTAGAACTGGGTAGTAAATATTTACAGAGAGCAAGTCATATGTATAAAAATTCTAAATAGATTAAGTGACACTGAATGACAAGCCAAAGATATGCCTGTGCACTCCCTGATGTCAAGCACGCTGTGGGAGCTTCATTTCACACACTCCCCTACCTACATTCTGCAAAACCTACCATTCTGCAATAAATATTTTAACTCTATTTATAGTTTCCAAATCCCCAACTTCTCCTATTCCGAATTCAAATTCTGTAGAGATACAGCATCCGCCTGACAACTTGTTGCACTTTGCAGACCTCTCTACCCATGCTACAGACTCAGGTACATAAGCAAATTAATTCTATAACAAGCGCTTGAGGATGAAGGAATTTTCTCTACCTTTTCACTATGAAAATATAGCACACATAGTACTAAAGGGCAACATTTAACTATAAGTTATATATTAATGTATGTATGCACCCATAGAAAAGATATAAATATTTATATATGCACACGACTTGAGAACTATACAGAAAAATAAAGATGTCAACTACCAAAGTTGGGTGTCTTGCATTAATGTTGCAAAATGGTTCCTTGGAACCTAACAAGTTCTGGTCACTGTATGATGGTCACATTACTAAGATAACAGGTAAAACTCTGGCACTGCAACCCGACCCTGGCGCCAGCCACAACCAACCTTACAGTTTTCACCTGCACGGCCCTTCACCAGCATTAACTATTTAAATTCAGGCAATGATCCGTAACATCTAATTAACGTTATTTCTCTTTCACAGCTTATTCGGAGCCTGCTGTGACTGCCCTCCCAAGTGCAAGCAATTTGCTTTTTCCACTTTCCTTTCGCCTACCAGCCTCCACCACCTCCTTCCCCCCAAGGTGGGAGCTGTGCCGAGCGGGGGGAAGGACTGAAACCCTCTCTCACTCGCCAAGCCAAACAAGCAGCAGGGGGAATAACTTATTTGTAATAACAGCTACAGTTTTCAACGGAGGCAACAGGCACCTGGGGCTCGGGCCCTTCCTTCGCAGAGTTTTCCTTCTAAGTCGACACTCGTGTAAGATTTGTCCTTAAACAAATGTTAAAAGCTCTTTAAAAACAAATAACCGAGAGTGAAACGGCTGTTGAACCCTGAGAGGAAACGGGTCAAGCGCCCGCCGCCTCCAACCGTCGCCTCGCCGGCGGCGCCCCCCGCCCCCTCAGGGCCCCTCGCAGCGCTGCTGGGCACGAGCAAAGCTCGAGGGTCCCTGAGGCGGCGGCTCTTGCCTGCCTGCATGCCTCCGACCGGCGCTAGACCGACCTTGGCGGCACAAAGCTCCAACGGTGAGGTACCCCGTGCCTCATCGCCTCCGGGACATCGCCAGAGTGAGGCGAGAAGACGGCGATGGCGTGAGGAGATGGAGGAAGAGGGCGCGTTCCCACCAGGAGCTGGCGGGAGTCCTTTCTTGAACCGCCGGGGCACCCCCGCTACCGCTCTGTGTGCGGTCCCGTAAGAGGCGGCAGGTCCCTCCGGAGACACGATTCAACATTTGTGGTCGGCCCCGATACGGCCGCCTCCAGGTACCCCAGAGGAGCTGCCCCCTCCAGCTCTGACAGAAAGTCGCCTCCCTTCCCGGCCGCAAGCGGAGCCCGGACGCAAAGGACGGCACCTTACCTCACACCCGCCTGCTCCTCCTCGGCTCTCGGCATGCGGCTCGCAGAGTTGCGGTCCCGGCGAGGACCGGCAGCAGCCGTCGGTGGGGGCGAGAAAGGGGGCCGGGCAGGGGAAGTCGTTGGCAGCGGGAGAGAAGAGGACGCGGGGGATTCCGAAGCTGGCCCGGCGGCTGTCAGGGGAGGCGGAAGGAGGGGACGGGTGTGTGCCGGAGCCCGCCCTCTCCGCCGGCCCAGGCCCACCCCGCGGCTTGGCGCCCCGCCCGGTTCGCCACCCTTCCCGCTCGTTCTGCCCGTTCTGAATTCCCATCTGCTCCTCGGTCATGCCATCTTCCCTTCTGCTCCCCCCCGCTGGGTCCCTTCGGAACTGCCAAGCTCGGCGCGGTACCGCGGCTCGGGCCTGGGGCGGCTGCCTCGGCGGCGGTGGCCCGACCGGCTCCTGGTTCGTCCCACGGCTCCGGGCTTCACTTCCCCAGCCTCCCCCGAACCCTCCGCCTCCCGGCTGGGGAAGCCGGGAACCTGCGAAACCCCGGAGGCGAGAAGGGGCCTCGGCGTGCAGCCCTGATCGCGCTGCAAGGCTTTGCACGGCTCGTGCTGCCCTGCAAGTCCAGTTCCCAGCGGCACGGTGGTGTTCCAAACACTTGAGGAGGAAGACCTCCTCCTCCTCAAAAAAAAAACCAAACCCAAAAACAACCCACCAGTTCTGCACTGAGAATCTCAAACGAGATGAACAGCGAGTAACATGGAGAGGTCCCATTAGGTCAACACCCGGTGACAGAAAATGTACAGCTGGGATGTCTGTTTTAGAGGAGTGTGGCATTCTACTATGAAGCCTTATATCAAGAAAAAAAATAGGGCTGTGAAGATGGAAGCCAAGAGATCACGACTCTAGCTAGGAGCAACCTTTCTGGTACACATACATACTGTACCTGGTAAGGATCATCTTACTTTCTGCGACCAAAGTATAAACCCACTTGTACAGTACAGTAATACTAATGATTAGATCACTTAACACAAATGCAAATTCAAGTAACATGTAGGTGGTAGGTCTTTTTCAGTAGTAGTATTGACAATAGCCCATGGAAAAGCAGTAATAAAAGATGAAAAGCAGCTTACCATATTTTGGAGCCCAGACACTAGAAATATTTTAAAATAGAATAGCTAATTGTGTTTCTCAGCTATGGCTAGGCTTTCCATTTTAAACCTTAACATCTTGCAGTGAGATTTAATCTCTCAGTGGTTTCAAATTGCTGAGGATAGAAATGCAGTATAGACACAGACATATGGACATCAGACCTTGTTTTTTTTTAAGTAAGTATCTTATTCCACTTAGTTTCTTCAGTTTGGGATACTAAAGTAATCTCTGAACTCCACTTTACACCGTATAAAAACACTGTGGAATTAAAGTGACATTTAACAAAACCAGTTGTTAAGGTGAAGCACTCCTTAAGGGACAATTCAACTGGAGAATAGCCATTAAGATGCCAGAGTAGTTTTGCAGCTACTTTTTTTCTGCTTCTAAAGTACCAATTCACATAAGTCAGACTGGCATAGGGAGACCTGCCACTTTCCTAGTCCTATAGCAAAGTTAGCTACATAGGGATTTATAGTTTAACACTATGTTATGGGCAAAACCTGGGCTCCCAAAAGTATTGATATAATTAGCAGAATCTTTGAAGCTGTTCAGGTCTGATGATTTCTGATGGATTCCTGAAACATCGAACCTTCATCATGGCTGCTGCCAAGAAAACTAGAAAACAGACATCCCACCCCCTGCTTTGGCAGTGCCACTCAAGTGGTGCCCATTACTAAACCAGAGCTGCAATAGGCGGCAAGTGCCTGTGCATTTTTTATTCAGGATTTACCATGCCTGTAAAGGAAAAGTGGCAGTTTTAGATCCCTGTGTTAAAGCTTCATTCAGTATTCATTATCTGGAAATGGGAAGAGCTACTCTGTTTAAAGACCTTTAACTTCTAGTCTATTTTATGTGTCCTCAAATTTCCCACTTAGTAACATATAGGGAATGAAGGATTAGTTAATTCTATAATTATATACCATACTGGAATCTGCGCAACCACATCAACTAAAAATGTTGTCCAGGAAGATCTAACACTTTTTAACAATTACTAATTTTTAAGTCCTGATTTTTAAGATAATAAATTATACAACACAACTGGCAATTGTGTGTTCAGCATTTTTAAATCTTAATGAGCATAACATTTTGTTTCTTCAAAACATTACCTTAAAATACAGTGATATTTGACACTTTAAAAACTGTGTTTCTAACAAGCCACTCTAAGGGTAAGAGCAGGAATATTCCAATAAATGTACCTGTATTTCTCAGGTCTTAAGGCAGTCTACCAAACAAATAGGGTGAAGTTTAGAAGTATGAATCCTGCCCTGCTTTTCTGATTCACTATAACTATCTCTCCACCCTCAGTAGCTGAGTATTGTCCAACTCTCCTGCAAAGAGATGGTGGTTTCCTCTCTAACACCTAAATCACACCTTGGCATGTTTGCAAAAACTACAATGAAGAGTAGACAGTTTCCTTTCTGTTGATGACTAATGGCTTTCATGGATACATCCCCTATATTAGATGCTGTTAAAGACAAGTAGGTCTAATTCTATTCTCATTTTAATTATTTTAAAATAACTATGATGTAATGACAACAATGAAATCACTCCTGATTTTCATCAAAATTATAAAGGAGTCATTCCTGCAAACCAGGTTCACAGCAAGCAATGCACTTCCAGAGAAGGGGTACCAAGGAGTACTAGGGGGCTGAAACAGCCCCTGCAGAGTCTGTCACACTTTAGAGGTCTCTGTTAGGATACAGCAAAGAAAATCAAACACATTGCTTAACATCTGCCTCACATTCACCTCTTCCTTCTCTTGCAGTTCCTACTGTGCCTCTGCTGTGCAGCCCTCCGTTTCCCATCTGGCTCCAGCAGTAGACTTGTTACAGGAGTGACACAGAGCTTGCTCGGTGTGTACAACAGTGTCCCGTTGATTGTTCTATCATGCAGATTACAAAATAGCAAAAGCTGCAATCATGGTATCTCTACCCAGATAGGCTGACTGGTTACAGGCTGTTGAAAAAAAGCACCATGTTGGCTCAAGGCTAAGTGAATCCCCACGTTTTGCCTTCATCTCTGCTCTGGTGAATCTAGTTCCTATCCAGTGCCTATCCCTTTCTCATGTAAAATGAGGATAACAGCACTTGCTTATGACCTTTATATCCCCAGTTGTGCACTTGTGAGGGAAAAAAATCTGACTTGTGACTCACCAAACAACTCCTCTGATGTATGTCCCACTCACATTGTTAGTATCTGATTTCATAATCAGACCCACTGAAATTGGTTGAATCATCTAAGAAACAAAGCATTACTAAAAAGGGTGTGGCCACAGCATTGAAAAAAGGTCTAGAAAATGTTACTGAAAAATACTTTTATAGCATGATTATTGTTCCACAACTTTCACCAGACAGGCGCTAGCTGCAGTGAAAATACTACTGGCACTTGTTCTCTCAATGTAAAATCTTTCTGGGATTCTTTTCCTTTGAAACAGTTTAGTTTGGTAACTATGTAAAAAATAAATAAAACAAGTCTTTTCCCCCTCAGTGTTTAATTTCTCCTTTTGCTATGCTAGGCATCCACTCTTTTGACAAGTTTAATCCTCTGTAATTGGATTAAAAATAAAATGTTTGGGTTTAATCTGTATTTTTAGTGTACTGTCAAAGGTAATAAAGAACTGTTAGTCTGCAGTTGGCAATGGTCAATATTCCAATAAAAGGCAAAGCACAGTCTCCAAAGGTGACTGTACTCTCATATGGGAAAATGAGTTTCCATCTTAAAGACCCTTTGTATAATCTCACATGCCATGTGTTCTATTCCATAGTATTATCAATAGCCAAATATTTTTGGTTGACTAAAATCTCATCATAAACATGGTTGGCAGGAATTCAGAGCAAGTTACATGAACAACTTGATGTTGATTTACAGTCACAGGGTTAATACAGAATTTGTACAGGGAGCACACACATGTTACAGCATTTACAGTTACATGAAGCTACAGGCTGGATACTCAACAGGTGGAGAGAAAAACATCAATTCTATAGACTACTATGAAATAAGTTTGATTTCTGCAGTAAATCTGGCTTGAATGTTACAGGTCCCTACCATTAAAAAGGAAGTATTTATCAATGGATGAAAATTACCGAGGAGCTAATTTCTTCTTGTGCTGAATTTTACTATTATGTCTATATATAGTTAATTAGTAGTTGGACCCAAAGATCCTTAAGGGTCCCTTCCAACTGAGTGTATTCTGTGATTCTATGAGCTGCAGCAGAGTAACATACTAAAATCACTAAGACCCAAGCTTTTAGCACTGAGGTAGGTATGGGCAAGCAATTCAATTTCTGGTCATCTGGGTGACATCCAACATCAAGGAAAGAACATTTCCTTTTCCTCTGCTTTTTGTGAGCAGAACAACATGCTCAGCCTCTACTTTTTCCACAGGCTACTACAAATATGAAAACACTGTCAACAGTGCAGCTGCCCATAACAATGAACATCATAGGTAAACCAGGCTTTATTAAATCAGTTCTAAGCAAATAAAGAAATTGCATCCTGTTATAAAATATATAAATTGACCATTGCTCTGGATTTTTATGAGTTTGAGAAACAGCAACAGATGATAGCAAATAACTTACAGCAGATAGAAGGAAAAATTCTTTAAACTCATTTGTAGCACAGCCTTTAACTTCTGACCTTTTAGAAATAATTTGGGTCTGACTGGTTGTAGTTTTGCTGTGCAGTGCGTGGTTTTCACAAACTCAGAATATGTTTTGTTGTGTGGTTTGAGGTTTTCTGTGGGTGATTTCAGTATCACATCATCACAATATTTAAATGCAAGATTAAAAAAAGAAGAAAAAAGAGAGCTTACTTAAGCTTTTCAGGGTGTGTAATCCATACACACCATACCAAATCCATACACATCCATCCTCATACCAAAGTGTATCTTTCCATATCTTCAAGGTGTAAGAATTTTGGCCAACAGTTCCCAAACATCAGGAAAGCATCCTGAGGGTTCTCATGTTTTAATCTGAAGGTGTAAAAACTAGAGCAACACATTCTTTCAATTTTCTTTCAATCACAAAGTCCCTCATGTACAGGGCTCCACGGAAGAGGATACAGAGATCAGGACTGCAGAATATATGTATGGACAGCACATCACACAGAAATCCGGTTTAGGTATAGAGAAATAACTCAGCAATTTCTCTTTTGCACTGCAGATGCATTCATGTGCTTAGTGACCCTTCCAAATGTCTCTGATGTATCTGGTGATAGAAAGAAATTGTGGGGTAGAGGCCCAAAGAACACAGCAGGTATAAACATTATAATCCTCCTCCCGTAAATTCAACATCACTGATGCATATGCAAACTATGTGATACTAAGTAAGCAGTTCAAGTCTTCATTAATAGCAAGTTTTACAGACTCAAAACAGATTTTTCTGTAGCATTCTAAGTTTGATTATGCCAGACCAAAAGTCCAACATAAAAACCTTCATTTAAGGGTCACAAGCTGTTTCAAGGCTTATCCCTAAAATAACAGTTTGCAGGGTTCACTGGTTGAACAATGCTTTGAAATCCACTCCAATGAAAACGAAAAGCATGTCATTGCTGAGTAATTTATCACACCTTTTTTGACAAACTAAATACAATCGAGGATGTTACAGTTTTGTAGTTGGTGTGGATAGGTTTCAACTTAACATGCAGAACCATGTACTGCTAGGAGACCTTCAGGGAGGGTACAGGAAAAATCATTACATAAAATCATATTAAGGCAGTTTTAATTTTTAAACAAAACAGGCCCTGTCTGTCCAATACAAAAGTTTTAGAAAATTAAAGTTTCTTATATTTGTTTGACTATATTAAACACTCATCATAGTATCTGTTTCACTTCCAGGTCTAGAGTGTGAATAGCAGTTGGTCAGTCTGATTATTTGTGTGGTGTGCATAAGGCAAGTTCTCTAATACTATTAAGAAAAGCCCAATGAAAGAAACTGAAAAAAAGTTTTATTTTGTTATTTAACTTCTAAATTACAGCATCATAAAAAAAATATTTCTGCAATGCCATCTGCATTCTTTTTTCAAGAGTCGATGTGTTTATGTACAGGTACAAATTATGGCAACAATTATACTTATCATTCACAAAATTAAACACCCTGCCATATCTTAAGCCTTCAGCTTTTCAATTTTTTTCCACCCTTCCAGAAAATACATTTTAAAAAAATCCAACATCCACACGAGTCCTCCGTGCTTGAGTCTAGCAGAAATTAACGGGATCCTTCCACCATTAATGTTTTGCTTAGAGCTTACTAATGCTTGAGAATAATAGTAGGCTAACCTCTAATATGTGTATTAAGACATTTGTTTTAAAAATAATTTTACAAGGATTTTTGCTGTTATTGGATGTAAAATACAGAATTCTTGCAAATTCAGTACCAGGTTCTTCCAGCATCTCAATATACACAGTATTTTTCTAATTTTTTTAAAGCACTGTGGCTTTGCAAAAAACTATCCTAAAACAGTGTATTACTCCTCTCAATTTTGTATATTTTAAGTGTGGGCTTGTCCTACTCTAAATTTTCAAATAATGACATTCTTTTTCTTCCAAGGACATACATAATACACTGTTTCCACCTTACTTCCACCTTACGAATGAAGGAATTCTTTTCTTTCCCCCACCCCCAGCAGATTTGATTGGCATCTGCATAGACTTTTTACAGTTAAAAAAAAAATTTTCAGGATTGTGCAGCAAATGTTGAAGGGATAAAATTGAAAACATAATTGATAAGTGATTCTTTGTGCAACTGCCACTGTTTCTGAAACTGAGTATCCTTAGAGCTCAAAATGAAAACCTAATCCCACTAAGTAACACCAATTCTGCTACTGAATTTAACAGAACCAGAAATCTTCCCAATTTTTAGTCCAGCATAAAATAACCATATGCAAGCTGCAACTTTCCACAGAGGAAAAGTGCATTACCTTCTCCAGCTAACTGCCAAGAAATTGCCATCTCCTCATGTTGCAGCTTTGGGGTTTTGATGCACAGTAGCTCTTCAGCACACAAATTCTGTAACCTTTTGGCCTGTGTCTTAACAATCCAAACTCCTTCTCTAGTAAAACAGCAAGAATCACACTGAATCAAGATCCTTCAGATCTGAATTTGGAGGAGCAGCATTTACATCTAGATTATTCTGCATAGTTTGACCCTGGTATTTTTCAACTTCAAAGAATGAGAAAACAAAGAGTTTTGCTCTCAGTACAGCCCAAAGCACATTAAAAAGAAAAAACCCACTGAAGGTGCAGATGATTCACTATGTATGTAAAACTAACTGAACTTACTTAGGTATTGTGTGTTCAAGGTGTTCCAGGTAACATTCTTTCAAATCCAGAACACAGGGTAAGTAAGGAACATTACATTATTGGACAAGACCCTCCATATGTGACACATACAACTAGTTGATCACAGAATTCCATGTTATAATTCCAAATCATGTCAGAGTTCTGCCATCATGGTTATGGTTAAATAATTGTTACAGCACCTTCCTAATCCATCTGTGAAAACAATTTCAAGAGTCTTTTGTTCGGAAATTCAAATTACTAAATATAAACTAATGCAAAAAAAGACCCACCTAAAAAACTCCCACAGAACCTAGGAGCTTTAAAGCTACTCAGCTAGGCAAAATCATCACTGGTTTAATAGTTCTATCTCTTGCTATGAAAATGGGTAAGACGATGTAACAGCTAGCAATGTCTAATTCTTGTCTACTGAGAGAATATTTGAGGTGTCTGAGGTCTCCCTTGATACATTCCTTGATATATATAAAGTAAGCTCCTGTTAGTGGAATGTGAAGACAGGTTAAATGAGACAGAATCTGACTCCATGAGCAAAATTAGCAAAGGGACACTGATACGGTGTCCTTTACTGTTTGCTGGTATCATGCTGATTATAACAGTGCCTAGAAGTGCAGTTACATAGACGGGCTCTACTTAGGACAACTGGCTGTTGGGAAACAGCAGGCATATTTCAGGTGATGGTATAATACCTACCTGGTCACTGCAGAAGAAGGGACATGCATGCTCTCTGTGTTTACCTAAAGATGTCCAGTTGTAGTTTTCGCATTCTTTATTAATGTAACACTAGTAATATTGTCTTAATCACTACCTAATAAGTAGTGTGAACTGCAAAATGACTCAGAGGCTTCTTATTCAAAACAAAGCAAAGCATTCATGCCTGTTAATTGCTTGTCTTGTTTTACCTCAGGAGGTTTCATAGCAGCATGGCCTTGAAGGGTAACAGGAAGTCCCCCATAAAGCATACTCATCTCATGGCTGAAAAAATAGAGAATGATGTCTTAAATACAGAATTTGGTCTTCCTTCCCCCAACTCTTTAAAATATTCTTTGTATTAGCCCTTCCAGGAAATAAAAAAAACCAAAACCAGGAAAATTAAGTTTCCATGGTACCACTCGGCATATGCAGGATTTTTCTTTATCATAAAAATGATACTCCAGACTCAGTGTGGTACTATTTGAGTCATCATAGCCAGATTGTGGAGAAGAGATAGGAGAATCAAACAGAAGAGGGAGACAGGAACTTATCTGAAATACTGAGACACATGAACATCAAGGAAAGAGAGGAGACTGTGAGGAAAGGAGCTCAAACATTTCTAAAATAAAATAATTTCTTCTGATGGTGAATTTTTTGACCTCACTCTTGGCATTTTTTCTGTCTTCTGAAAAAAAGCCCTGGTCTCATTCACTACAACACTCCTGCCACCAAGTATGTCAGCGCTTAAAACTAGAGGCTGGACCACAAAGTTTCCTAAGACTTAATGTTCTAAGCTATTTTGTGTCCAGTTGCAAGATTATTTCTAGGAAAAAAGTATCCATTTTTACCATGGCATCTGTAAACAATGTAGTATCATGACATTTCAATTAGTAATAGCAGTAATTTTGAAATGCATTCTCATCTATTTTTCCATGCTGCAATTTTAAGATCATGAAAGACTATATAAGATTCAAGTTTACTGGCCATTAAAAAAAAAATCCTTTAGGAATAACAGATCTTCTTCAAGGAGCATTTCTTCCTTCAAGTAGATTTAGTGCTGAGACTGTGGTAGTTAAAGCACAAACAGAGGCTGCTGATAAAGTGGCAATGCATAACAATGTTGTAATGTATTATAAAGGAGCAATTGCCTGCAGTTCATCAGTACGGATATGGCAACAAAGTTCTGCTTTACATATTCCAGGCACTAAGAACTTAGTGGCAGTGATTACAGGAGGTTCTTCTTCCCCTATAAAAGGAAAAAAAAGAGAAACATTGATTTTGTATTCGGTCAGCATTTTAGAAACGATGCAAAGAAAACTTACAAATGCCCTCTGGACAATAACACAACACGTTCTGAGGTGCCATGGGCAGTAATGCTTTATCTGGAGAATATGAATTTTCTCCCCAAGAAGGGCTTCTTAGACAAGACCTTACTAGTGGAAAGACCTAAAGGTTTAGCTGTTGGTACTTCCTAAAAATTAAACTGGTTTGAACTTCAGTTGATGATACCCAATATGATGACATCTGAGTAGCTATTCATTGCAGATCAGTAGTCTGCACATGAACTGCACTGGAAGTATTATAAATTACATGACTTACAATTTTAATTCAAAGATTAAATCATAATGTCCTTAAAGAAGAATGTGAAGATCTACCTTGAGAAGCTAGATGACAGGGCTACCACTTCCGTTCTGACCAAGTACTGGATTAAAAAATAGGTAGCCAGAACAGGCTACCACAAGGTAGTCAGAACTAGGTACTGTGAACTCAGAATAATAATTTGGACACATCCCATGCTCAGAACAAGAATAAAAGCTGTTTTAAACAAACAAACAAAAAAATGAATCTACTCCTCTCATTATTAAGCATGTAATTATTAGGTTTATTTTTTTTTTATAAATGTGTCAGGGCTGTAAGAAGATTTAATAGGTTGCACTCAAATAGGCAGATGATGCTCCTTTGTACCCTGTTCCTAATTAGGGGAGGTCTGAGTGCAAGTCAGGCAGGGTGCTGCTTTGGACAGGGCCAGTGGATGGGATCATGGCAGAAATTATTGCGGTTTCTTAAGATGTCGGAACATCGGTGTTAAGATCCAACTCCACCAGCTAGTGCTATAACGTTTAACCTCTACAGCTGAAACATGTGAACAAGTAGGTATGTGACTTGAGAATTAATGACTGGAAAGACTGCCTCTTTCTTCCAGTGACTCCTTGGCAGCTGGGATACCCAGCTGACAGCTCTGTGATTGAAGCAGGAAGGGAATACTGGTAAAGTGTTCTTACAGTGGCACCATAAATTTAAACTAGAATCCTACTTTAAGCCAGCACTAGAAATTTTACAGGTATCATCTGCAACTTTTCCCACAAATGTGAGAAAAATGCTATGTTAGTATTATAGTGTTTAATTTCCTGCCATCTTCTAATTTTGAAACAAAAAAAAGAAATGTTTGTGGCTTATGTAATTACAACAGTAAATATGTATTTATTTTTAATCTGAAAAGTTTTCAGTTTTAGTTATTTTGTCCTATGAACCTTTTAAGCCTGTAGATACAGATGTTACATCTGTAAATCAACATCTATATCCTCTCCCCCACAAGATAATCTTGGCATCAAACATTAGTTATAGATTATCTAATTTAAAAAAAAAAATCCATTTAGCCAAGAGAAAAGTCTAAGAAATTAGCTTACTGTCAACACTCATTCAAGCAAGCTGAGCAGCATACCCCCATGAAAATGCAACGTTCAGCTGTGGTCACTGCCTAAGGAAAATTTCATACAACAGCAGCTTTATCCTCTGAACACAATCAAGGGACCATTCCACATGCACGTAGTTGTGATGCCAGTTCAACATACTGTAACTGGTAAGGTCAGATCAACTTTTAATATAGCCTGAAGCAATATTTACACCTTCCAACTGTAGCTGTCTAAGCTGGGTATCTATTTTGGAGCATTTCCAAGCATTTAAATTCTTCCACTGAAACCCATTTGTTCATTCCCCCAGACCCACATCCAGTGAGAAGGCTAATGAAACTCAAGTTAACCACAGTGCAAACTATATCCCTAAAGGTACTAGTATGTGCTGGAGCAAACCAGGGTATCAGTTTTAGATTTCCAGTTTTAGATTCTGTAAGAATGCTTCACCGTATCGTCCTCTTGATTACACAACACAGCTGTCAGCCAAGTATCCCAGCTGCCAAGGAGTTCCTGCAAGAAAGAATCCATCTCTCCACTAATAGGTCAATCATGAGAATTTATTAATAGAATTTTAGTGAGATCTTATTTAGCTAAGAATCCTCCCCCACACCAACTTAAGAAAGAGAGTTGTTTTCTGAAGTTACTTTTTTACTCTCTTCAAACAATACTTACCTTTCTCTGCAGCCTTCTACAGGGCTCCTCACATATCACCTTAGATATTCTGAGAAATCTCTCAGAAAGATGCTCATAGTAACAGACTAGAATTTTTAACACCTCACTGTAGCTTACCTAAACCTGATGATGAAGAAACACTTCCTGTAATTGAAGATGTTTCAATTTGGTCTGTCAACAGTCCTTCCATTAAAGGCAAAGATAATTCAGATGAGGGGACAGATGAATCATAAATTCCAGAATCACGAGGCATATCTTTAAGATTTGAAGCTTTAACAACATGTAACAATGGCTGAAGAACAGAGCTGCCACCACCTTGAATGTCCTGAGTTTCTATATCTTCTCCAAGGTTTAAGTGCTGAATTATACAGAGAGAGTCTGAATTCCCTGCTGAGATAGTATTTACATCTGTTTTCAGGTAAAAATCGCCATCCATCACCTGTTTATTTACTAAGTCATTTAAAACCAAGCCTGAATCAAATTTTTCCATGACAGGTTCTGGGTAATGTAAAGAAGGTGGAGGGAAAGGAATAAATTGTTTCTCAAACCAGTCTGGCTCCTGATCAATGAACTGATGCATATTGCAAATGGCAACATAAAGGGACCTCCCAGACTTGCTCCTGAAATAATTCCTTTTACTAATGTTAACAGGAAACACCTCTGAATCCTGTACACCAAGATCTCTGGAGTGTAAATGTGAATACAGCTGCGGGAGATTGTCCATGAGCTTGTATTTTGTACTTAGGTCCAGAATACCAGGGATGTCTCCTTCACAGGAGTAATCAAAGTAGACTGCAATGAACTTGCAGAGGTCACTTGAATTCTGCTTTGCTTGACGAAGCTTCTCTGCAACAGTCAACACAGCAAAAAGAAAGAGTTCTCCTTTTCCTGCATCTTTGGTTACTCCTCTGTGTTTCCAGTTCTTTTTTTCAACAAAGTATTTCATCCCCTTGGAGCACACAATGATGATAAACTGGGACTCGTTTATTTTTTTAATAA
>VZTU01011316.1:328-29595 GCA_013400835.1 Zapornia atra
TTTCCCCCAAGTAGTTTCTCTGTTTTTTTGTAAACTTCATCTGCACTACACACAATGCTTAATGATGTGACTTAGATAATTAATATGTACTGTAAAACTTATTTCTGCACTAACAATCTGAGGCTGTTGGTTTCCACTGTATGGGTAGCTTTATCAGCTACAAACTGTGGACCAGAGTTGGATAGTAATAAAAACTCTTTGATATACAGCTATGAAATACAAACAAGTATTTCTTTATGCATTTATTTAAAAAATTTTTTCAACCTTTGTATTTCATCTGAATTTCAATACTTGAGCAGCAACAAAATGGAGACACTTATTCCATTTTGCCAATTAAAAAAAAATCATTGGTTTTTCACAGCAGTGTTTTTGCAGAACAGAATTCATTTAGAAATGGAAATGGATCCTTTGCTACCACAATACCTTTGCAGGGCACCAAAGCAATGTGCTCAAGAGGCATTTCATTGTACCTGTGCATGGCTCTGTAACACTGTTCATTATGTTGGCAGAGACATGATATAGAGCATGAATTAACCGTTTCTCCGTACTGAATGGAGGCTGTTGCACAGAGCTCTCAGTGTGTATATACTTACTGCATAAGCAGAAATATGTTGAGAAGAAAAACTCTTTCTCCCACTCTGTACTTGCAGTTCCTTTCAGTAGGGTGCTCTGTCAGTACTTGGGATGTGCAGGGATGGCCATAATTCAAACTCATGTCAGAGCATATGCATAAGTTAAGATACAAGTATAACAAAATAGAAAAAGCCTCAGAAACTGGTGGTAGGGAAATGCAACAACATGGACAGAACTGAATATAGTGGCAAGAATAAGATTATAGAAGCTGGGATACTTAAAAAGCACAGGTTTTATCACTACACTTCTGTAGTATTATCAGCAATTAGCAGGCTATTAGACCTCACTAAACCAGCTGGATGACGTGCATACTGAAGATTACGCTCCTCTCCCTGAAACTGTTACTTAATATTTGCACTACAGTTAGTGTTTGGAATCTGATAAATTATAGAAATGATTAATATTTTTGTGGAACCAAATGCTAATTGGTTATGCTAATTAATCTAATTTCACCCTACTGAATATACCCTTATAGGTTACTTACAGGGATAGAGCTGAGCTTTCATTTGGGCACACAAATCACTTGGCAACATCTGTAAAAAGATTTATAATGAATTAAGTTTGTGTGGGTTTTTTAAATTTCCTTCCACCTGAGGGTTTTGCTGTTGCCTCCTTACAGTTGTGTAGACTTCTCTTTCTTGTCAAATGTATAAGCCCTAGACTAACACTCCCATGTACAAGTTGCATTCAGTTCAGCAGTTTCATGGTCAATTACAAGAACTGTTACAAGCAAAACTGGAAGTATTGCCCCTAAAACTTACAACTTCTGTTGCTCCTCTGATTTGTAATTTTGAGAACTGTGCCTGGAGATGTTTGGAATGCAAAGCAAAACCTCTAAGTCAGTTTAATTTCATAACTACTGAGAATCCCTTCAGATGGCTGTAGTGCAGTACCTAGAAATCATGCTTTCACTCTTAATAATTATGGTACATGCTAGAATTAAGTTCACATGTTTCTCTTTTTAATGCTGACAAAACCATTTTGTAATTTCAGGAGTCCTAAGCTACTTAAAGGAGACCTTTACTCACACACCAAGTTATGATATGAGCCCAGCTATGCTGAATGTACTAGTAAAAATGATGCTTGCACAAGCTCAAGAGTGTGTTTTTGAGCAGATTGGTCTTCCTGGAATACGCAATGAGTTTTTCACACTAGTGAAAATGACACAGGAAGTTGCCAAGGTAAAATGAGAGACTTTAAATGTAGTCTTAAAGATAACTGTTTACAGTGCTGCGTTACTAACTACAGCCTCTAGCAATATTAACAGAATTTATTAAACCTAAATGTTAACAACTATTACTGAAACAAAAGCAACAAGGGACAGCTCACAATCGTCCAGAAGATGAAATGCAAATAGCTGCAACTTAAATATCACTATTTCAGAACTGTTACTATTGGGTTTTAATTCTTAATTCATGAAGTTTAATAGAAACACCTGAGCAGTGAACTGGCTGAAGGTTTGGGGTTTTTTCCAGGCTATTTATCAAGTTGCTCTTTCAATCAGTAGAGAACTTGTCCACAGAACTATGTACAAAAGGACAGGGTTGTTTGTGTAGTTCTCGAAGTATTGAACACAACCTCTCTGTTATTTCCTAGCAGCTGGAGGTTATGTAAACCTAAAAGCTTAAGTCAAAAAGAATAACTGAATTGTTAACTGGGGGAGGGACCCTGATGAGCAGAGTCGGACTGATAGCGCAGTCTTGGGACTTGCCTGAAGAATGGAGAGGCAGGTGGAAAGCCAGATAGTAGTGTTCATATTTGATTGAGGTTGTTGGCATCTAGAATCGAACATGCCAACAAAATACTCCTATGCTTTCTGAGCCATCTCCTAGTAGCGGATATAGAACTGGTTCCATACCAGATAAACGGGCAAAGCCTCTCCTACCTGTAAAGCCACCCTGACTTATCTGTAGGATTGATCAGCCGGAGGGGAAGGGGTTTTGCATTCTGGCAGGTGGAGTTGTTTGATGCATTAAAGCAACATTCACTACTTAAAATAGTATTTTATTTCTTCTGCATAAAGGATAGTAGCCCAGTTCTAACCAGACCATACAAGTATGACTCCACAGCTTCAGAAGCAAAGCACAAACCTACTGTTTTACCCTTTGTCTTGGATCAAGTAACCTGATGAAATCTATTCATAAATTAAATCCTGTTTATATGGTGTTTTTATTGAACTCTGAAGCCATATAGACTAATGCACTTAGCCCATATGTTCTTGTACAAAACTGATGTAATTTTTTCATAGGGGGAAAAATCAGAGATGGAATTTCAAATTTTCTCATAACTTAATTCCAACCCTTTTGAACAATGTTCCCCCCGCCCTCTTTGATGTGAGGCACATAAAATTATCTTGAGGCTGCACATAATATCCCTTACTTGAGCTCCTAATAACTTGTGGTAAATTCTCATACTTTAATTCTGTGCTTTATTTTAGGTGGGAGAGGTTTACATGCTGGTTAACACTGCAATGAATCAGGAACCAGTGAAAGAGAATATTCCCTATTCCTGGTCCAAACTGGCACAAATAAAGTCAGACCATTACAAAGCTCTGGCACATTACTTCATTGCTACTATTCTGTGTGACCATGAACGTAAGAATTGTACTTCTTGTATATATTCATATAAATAACAATAATAAACACATAAACAGTAATAATTTTGTTTATGAATAAGACTGGGAGCCAGAAACTTTGAGGTTTCTATATAAATCTCTGGGACATTTTCTTGTTGATGTGAGGCCCTGCTTTTTCATCCTTTACATAAGAATGTGAAAACTCAAACCTAATTTTTGCAGAAACAAAAGAAGTATGTCTATTACTTGCTACTAAGCATTGAAAAGAATCGAACTATGTTCTGTTATACAAGTATTACTTGCATGCTGCAGATGATGAAACTAGTAAAACTCCTAAAAACTTGAAATTCCCACCAATCTGGGAATACATATGGAGAAAAGGTAGTAATCCCCACACAACAATACACCTAAAGGAACAGGGCACCAAGAGATGTGTAATGGTTTATGTTCTGTATCAATTACTCTAGTGCAGCCTGGTGATGATGAAGATCAGCAGGAGAAGGCCTTGTCCCAGTTGTATGACTACATGCCTGAAGGACTGATGATTCTCTCAGTTTTAAAGGACAAAGTTCAAAGGAAACAATTAGGTAACTGCCAGTTTCACACAGCTACTGGATACAGTCTGAAAATTACCTTGTATTGTCTGTGGAGGACCACAAACAAGCTTCTCATTTTTTTTCAGGGAAGGCACATTTACGCAAAGCCATTGTTTACCATGAAGAAGCTCTGAGAGTCTGCGGTCTGTGCAAAAAGCTTCGAAACATTGATGTTCTTCAGGAGGTTCTGACAGCTGCACATAAACGCTCACTTCTTAAATATGCTCAGCAAGAGACAGAAGATGACTTTCTCAGTCTAATACAGGCTCCAGATATTGTTCGTAAGTATACACAACTAGAAATTAAAGGTATCTAACCATATGTGTATAAGCTTGGAGGGGGATATGCCTTTATTTTTTATATATGTATACATCTATAATGTATATCCATATATAATATAAATAATGTACAAGTTAAATACTGTACACTATGTGTTTCCTTGATCACAGATAAATTATTTTGTTATAGATGCTTTATAGTGTTTCTGTCTCTGGCCATGTTAATTTTCTGGGATAGATAACGATGTTTTTTATTTAGTCACCAAAAAAAAAAGCTGGAATCTACCTCATGAGTGAGGAAAAAAATGGGGAAACTTTAAAAGCTAAAATCATTTTGGGGAAAACTAACAACTGTTTGTTGTAGAACAACTCTCAGACTGGTCTAACCCAGTTTGACTGCTATTGATTCTTCCTACATTAGTCTAGCTTATCTAACTCTTTCTTCTTTGTAGGAAAGAATGAGTGCTGGTTATAAATATTTTTTCAAAGAAAAATAAAGAGGAGAATAGCATAGTTTTGTTTGGATTGATTTTTTTTAAAAAAAGTTTTCTGTATTGATACTGTGAGCTCTAAAGGCATTTTAAAGGAAATTCAGGTATTTGTTTTGAACATTTCCATGAAAATGAGTATTTCCAAAGCCTGGTAAGAATTTAGGAGAAAATTCTATCTAGCTAGAAATGCAAGGAAAAAAAACCCCAAGCAAAACCAACTTGTATGTCTCTACTAATACTTGAAAGAAAATTGATTTGTTTTTCTTTGTTTTAGCTAAAACAGAGCACAAAATAGAAACAATCGCTCCTCAGTTTTCCAAGGTGAAAGTTAAAGACTTCTTTCATAGGCTGGTATGTAACATGCTTATGTCACCCTCTGTCGTTTTGTTAACAAGTGTAAATGCACTCTGTGAGGCATGGGGCATAAATATTTTAGCCTGAAAAATGATCCCGTAGTAACTGTGCTTTTTTCAAAACATTGCAGAGATCACTCCTAGCTTCAGAAGTTAAATCAACTTGAGACTAGAATGAAAGTTCCATTTGCATATGGCTTGGCACAGCATTCATTCACGAGAACCTTTATAAACATCCCACAACGTTTCAATGAATAACTGCATTCAACTTAAAGGCTGGGAGGAAACGTGTAGTAGCTGGAGATGGCCATGTAGAATACATAATGTATGCTACAAAGCCAGTCTTTCAGATGACTTTCTGTTGGCGAGCAAAGGGAATTGAAAGTTGCAGTTAGGACCAGTATATGCTGTGTTTCATGAATCATTTTGTCTTTTCTGAAATGGAGTAATAGAAGACCTTAGAGTCTACTGCAACTGGGAGACTGCACCCCTTAACAGAGATCTCAGAAGAACTTTGCAGTTGCTCTCCTGCTACTGTTCGAAGTATCACCTGAACAGTTATGAAATAGGGCTGAGCACTTCAGGGGGACATTCTAAACTTCTGGGATAAATCTCACTGTTCAATTTCAGTGGAAGTATCAAGAAGCTAACCTGAGTAAAACCTATGCAAGATGAACTTAAAGCATTATGACTTAGAAGAACCGAAATGCTTACTTACGGATGACGGTAGCCATAACGTGCTTGCTGCTATGTTGGTTACCTCCAGGGCCCGCTGACCGTGTTCTCAGCCAAGCAGAGATGGACGGCTCCACGTACCATTCACATCCACCAAGAAGCAGGAGAACTAGGATTCAGTCTTAAAGGAGGTTCGCCAGTGCAGATTTATTGTCTTGATCCAGCTTGTGCTGCAGCTGTAAGTACATCCAGACTCTAGCTATGCAGTCCTGTAATGGGAACTTTAGCTTGTTCATGTTGGTGTATGGAATATTTACTGAGTTTTACTATACTTAGTCAATCCATATAATCTGAACAGGTTTTCAGTACCATATGCACCTTAGATGTTAGACTATTAATATCCCATACATCCCATCAAACTGGAGTTGATTTCTTCTTCTGTTCACACTTACAGATTAAATAGGAAATATTATTCCCTGTCTAATTCAGGAAGTTAAAAGAGGTAAAGGCTTTGGGAAGTAGCAACAACAATGAGGATCACGAAGGGTGAAGGCAAGGTCTGCAATGATTTTGTAGCATCTAATAGGGAAATGCCTTTAAGGCAGACACTGTATGACACAAATACTTTATAATTTCATCTAATAACCTCTGCAAAATTGTTTTTATACAGTTGATGGGCCTAAAAGAAGGTGACTACATTGTTTCAGTTGGTGGCGTGGATTGCAAGTGGCTTGGAGTGAATGAAGTGCTGGAAAAACTCAGAAGTGTGGGAGAACAGCCCGTTGAGATCGAGGTTATCAGTTGCCAGGATACAGCAGCGTCTATGGTATGCAATGCGGCAAATACGGTTTACAGATTGAATCTTTGAGAGGTGTTTCCATTTCCTGGCTTCAGTCCCTGATTAATGTTTACATTCATGTAGTCAGATACTCCCCTCCACCAGTGAATATATAAAGCAGTCAGGCATGTGTTCAGTTTTAAACAGTCCATTTAAATCATCATGCCTTAGCAAGGTAAAGTACAGTATGTCGGTATGCATAAGAATGGTTGGGTGATAAGGTGGCGTTTGTAGTGGAACTACTTAAAATAATTGCATTATAAATTCCAGGAAGTATTTTTATTTTTCCCCAAAATTGTCCCAGAGGATGAATATATTATCCTGTTTAGCACTGGAAAAGCCACAGTGAAACAGTAATGGAACAAAATAAGCATGTAGACCTGAATGTTCTATTTTCAATGCACTCTTAACAGTGCATGTGTGGCTTTTGTATTAGATCACGTATCAGTGTATGTATCTTGTAGCTTGGTGGACTTCTAACAGTCTAGTCCATTACTAAGGTGCTATAGAAGGTTTAGCCTTATGAAAAATTATCACAAGACTTAAAAATGTTAAGCTCTAAGTAACTTAGCGTGAGAGAACCTGTAGTTAAGCTAAATCCACTGCTTTGTGCTTTTGACATTCCCTGGCAAGCTTAGGCACTGGAGTATTGTCACCTTAGAAGTGACAGGTGCTCTTACTGCTGTCTTGTTTTGTTTAAGAAGTTGTGTTTTCTTAGTGAAAATAAGCAAGTGCACAGGTGCCCTTAGAAACTGTTACTGGAAACAAAAGGCTAGAATATAAACAAATTGCTTCAAGGCACAGCTCAAGGCGTCTTGAAGCACTGAGAAGGTCATGCCTTTCAGGTATCCCAAAACAATGTCTTACAGTAGCTCTTGTTGTCATAGTTACAGTCAGCTGGAACCTGTCCAAAGACAGCAAAAAGACTCCCCTTCATAGACTTGTGCAAGAACTGCATACTTAAGTGTACAACATATACTAAAATTACAAAAGACACCAGCAAGTGGTTACTACAACACAGCTGATGAAAAGATCACGAATCCCTTCATGCTTTGCATAGTATACCCTTGAGTCTGTGTGGGCAAAATACCAGAATCACACCACTCAAGGGCCTTGTGCCCATTAGTATGTCATTAGCACAGAAAGCTTGCTCTAATCTGCATTAGAAAACGATTTGCATAGTAGTCTTTTGTTATCTTCATAATTTTGACCCATTTTGGGTGATTTGATGTTTATAATGCTTCTTTCTTACAGCATAGTAAGAGTGCAACTTACTCTGTGGGAATGCAGAAGACCTACTCCTTAATCTGTTTAGCCATGGAAGAGGATAAGATCGATCAGACCAAGAAAGCCCCACTGAAACTACCTTTTCTAAGTTGGGGAACTAAAAATAGACAGAAAGCTGCAAGTACCCTTTGCCTTCCTTCAGCTGTGGCTGGAAGTTCTCAATTTAAGAAGAAGCTTTCTCCCTTCACACTTCTGAATACAGAGAGTTCACTGTATTGAATCTTTCAGAAGGATCTGTTACCGTGAAAGTTTTCTTTAAAATGTATAGACAATATTGATCAATTCTACCTTTAGATATATGTGTGTAAATTCAAGACAAATGCCATTTGACTTCATTTACTGTGTACTGAGCCGCAATGAAGTTCAGAGTCTGGCAGAAACTGTAAAACTTAAGTATTTGAAGGTTAGAACAAAGTGGCTTGGGAGGTATGGAGTAACAGTTTGTAGCAGATAAAATTGCTTACATAAGGACTGGATTCCTTTGGAATTTCAAAATACAGTATCATGGGTCATTTTTGTATCTATGATAGATGGGAATTATTTATTAAAAACTTGATGCTGCATGAAAAACAGTAGGGGAGACACTAAAGGATGATTTTCCATAAAAGTTGAGTCAATAAATCACTTAGTAGTATTTAAAAGACTTATTTTAAACCCTAGGGAAAAGAATATTCAGAGAAACCAACCTTGTGCCAAGGAGCAGTGTCACATAGTTGGTGCTTTTATGCACAGACACTATCTTTTCTGGGAGTACTAGGTGTATTCTACTGAATAGTTAATTTTAATTCTGGAAGAGAATTAGAAGGCTTAGAAGTCAAAAGAACTTTTGTAGTTCAAAAGGCTTTTTAACTCTTGCAATCAGATCAGAAAAAGAACATTTTAAATGCCTGCTGATTCAATTGTTAAAAACAGGCATTATTCCAACTTGAAATTACTTAACCTACTTACCATAAGACTTCTCATTAGTTTTGGTAAAATTGATAGCTGTGGAACAAGTCTCAAAATTGACCTATCCTAGTACATTGATCAAGAGTACGTAAATTGTGGTGATGCTTTTAACACATGAGGAAAAAAGTGCTTGGGAGTCTAAGTGGCAGGATATTTACTATCACACAAAGTAAAAAAACCAAATAGGTAAGAAAACCTTCCTCCTCCCCTTAGACAATGAATTAGTAGCTATATATAAAGGAAGGAGACAAAAAAATCTGTGAGCATTTCTCTGAGATTCTTCTATTTTCTAAAATTAAAATTAATTAAGAATTGCTAACACTGTAGTGTTAGTTAACATTGCCATCTACAGAGTAGATATATGCTGTTTGATACTCAAAACTTAAGGGGAAGTTTGCATCTGGGTGTAAACTTTAAGTTGTCATTTTTAGTTTCTTATGTAATAGGTGTAAATATATTGATGATGCTTATTTAAGAATAAAAATCAGTTGCTGTCTTTTAGCAGTAGCTTCTTGATTCTGCTACAGCTTGGGTGATACAGCAAAACTTAGTATTGTATCTGTGTGCTAGCCAGACCTATTGCAAGGCGACTCTCCCCCTCTAGCCTCCCTCCTGAGACCACACCTGCAGTACTATGTCCAGATTTGAATGGCCTAAAACTTGCTTCTCTACAAAAAGCATTATACAGAGTTTCCCTAGAAAGGTTGCAGAAGAAGTTGTAAATTACTTAAGACTTACCTCTCCTTAGTAGTTTTTCTTCATGTCTGTTTGTGGTAGGACCGTTTTTACATCATGAGCAGCAGTAGTCTCATACTGATATGCATGATCCTGCCATACAATATCCCATACAGAAGAGATTCACTTTGTGTGTATGGCTAAAATTACTATCCTGCTAATGGAATCTTTATTAATTTCTCTTACCCCACTATGATAGCTTTCCTACAACTATCTTCCTTCCTAGCTCCGCAGTTAACTACCTTTCCTATGATCACATTCTCTAGTCCTTGAGGAAGGCCTGGGGTGGGGGTCATTTGACTTTAACTATGCCCTCCCCTTCAAGTCAAAATTTGTATTGCACTTGAAGCCCAAACACAAAACATTTTGTCACCTAACTCGACTCATTCTACACGGAGTACATCAGCAAATACTAATTTCATAGCAAGATGCATCCTTTCTCAGACCATAAGGATATTTAAAACAAGTTTCTATCTACAACGATGTAAAGGGCTACATCAAGCCTATACAGCCCTAAAAATAAAGATTTGCGATGGAGAACTACTTCAGCCTATAATTTCATTAGTACTAAGTGTTACTACTTTAGCTGAACTTCATTTAATGCACTGATAGCCATTTGATGTTATAAAAGGGCATTTGCCCTCCAACATCAATAGCCACATACCTTTAGATGTGGAATCTGGTTGCCATAGCAAATTGACCAAACCTGAGAGAGAGGCAATAAAATCTAAAGCATCTTCATAAATCAGTTAAGCATTCCCTAGTTCTAACAAAGTATCTTGTTCTGGAAATACTGATGTTTACATTATCAAAGCTTCCCCAATCTTCTGCCTCGTATGTTACAATTTGATATATTAATTGTGAATTACAGTTTATAATATATAATTTAAAAATAATTATCCCAACTGCTTTCAAGAGCACATGATTTAATGATGATTCTTCTTGTACACAAAGGAGTAAATTTGATAAACACTCTATGAACTGAAAAAGGAACCAGAGAAATAAGTCAGTGTAAAGTCAATGATAGATCCTAGTAGGACTTCCCAAAGGAATTCCAAAAAGTCATAAACCCAAAATATTATTATAAAGCAACATATGCTAACTTTAAAGCACTGCAACTCACGTTTCCAGTTACTGAGAAGGTAACACCACCTACATATTAACAAAGCGTTTATTTCTGGAAGACAGTTAACATGCTCTAGTGGTTACCAGTATTACAGAAATTATCATACTATGTGAATATTAAAACCAAAATTTTATAATTCACAAGAAATGAACAGGTAAAAAGTCTCTGTTTTCCAGCATTACACATACACATCAGGAACATAAAAAAGCATAAATTTGTTGTGCTACTGTTTGTCCAACTACTAGCTCAAGCTCTTTAACAGATGCATTACAAAGCCGGTGGATGCTTCCGAAGTGTTGCAGTAAAAGCAGAGCTTTTGTTTTGCCAACCCCAGGAATTTGTTGTACAGTCCGAAACACTGACGGCTCTGCCAGCTGAGAACACTGTTTACGAAGAAAGGGGTTACTGTTGTGATCCTTACTTTGTTCACGGACCTGAAGCAAAACAAAACCGTACGTGACAGAGTGCCCTCTGCTGGAGCTCTGCTCTGGGGTTTAAAAATACCGCCGAGTTCAATACAATCACTAGGAAGGTTTGGGCTTTTTTAAAAAATAAGACCCCTCCTTACGTGTGTGTGCACTTATTAAGGTTTTTGATATAGATCTGCCAAGTTTCACTAGGAAATCAACAGTTTTAAGACCAAACATGGAATAAAACAAGGAATTTGTCACAGCATTTTGATGTAATCAAAGAAAGGATAAAGGAAAAATAGAACAACATAAGAACACAGTTTCTCCAGCCTGAGACAAAACAACATCTCAAGTCTGTTTTCAAAGAACATGAGTGAAGATTGCCTATTGCACTGGCAGCTCAGTACAAGAACATACTAAAAGTCCAGTACCATAATTCTTCAACTTTTTTTTTCTTTGTTCCCAAATAAGCCCTCTTTCCACTGAGCTACACTACCCTATTACTGTTGCAGGGTATTTATTCCATACATTCAAACAACAAGATTGCAGGTATTGTTTCTGAAATGAGTGATGATTGCAGGAACACAGGTAACTCTCCTCATGCCCCATATTTTAATAAGTGTTTTACCAATAACATAGCAACTTACTAGCTGAGTAATAAGTTGAGCAGCTTCGCCTTGATTTGCCACTGGAAGCAACACCATTCCAAGTTCTAGCACAACAAGCTTTTGTACTGCTAAGAAGTACTGATCACTTATTTGGGTTTTCTCTACGATTACAATTCCCCCAAGACTACTGGCCTGTATTGGAAGGAAAAAAGGAAAGACTTTGTTAATGACAAGCTGATGCAATGCAACACAAACTTCTGTCAAGTATGAGCTGCCAAAAGCAAATCAGAACAGAAGTTGCAGCAACAGTACTGAGGTTTAATAGAGTAGTATTATACACCTGCATTTTTCTTTTCAGGTAGAAATTACTCCAAAGTTTAGCTCCACTAGAATTTTAAAGATAACACAAGAATGTTTTCTGAAGCATGGAATAAACAAATACCAATTGAGAACTTGTCTCTTTATGTAGTACTTACGTTTCTAAACCGAACCAATCTTCGTTTGAATTCATCCCCTGCAACTAAATCAGCTTCAGAAACATATAAAATGCATGTTCTGTTTGAAAGATGAAAATCCACAAGCCCCAAGCCATCTTCAAAAATTAGTCTAACTTTTCCTTAGGGTGAGATTGTTAAAAGAAAAAACACACACAATAGTTAAAAAAAACCCCAAACAACCAAAACTGTATAACTACTTTGCAGCACAACTTTCCTAATATGTCAGCAGCACTAGTGACTTAATGAAGTTCATATTCTTTAAAAGCCTTTCTTTTCTTTAGGCAAAGCTAGTACAAGAGATCCCAAGTACTGTGTGATGGCTATAGCAATGCCAATTAATAGCACTTTGAAACTACAGGTTGAAGTGTGCTATAGCTTCTCAGTAAACTCTGGACCTGAACAAAAACTTCACATGCTATTCTGAAATTATCATCTTAATTTACTTTGCTGAGATGATAGCACAGTCCTGGTATCCATGTAAATTGAAGGGATGTCAGTGGAGATGCATAGTCACCATAGCCCCACTACTGTGATTCCCAAGAAACAGATACTTCTGCTTCTTCTCTACAGTGCTCAGCAATTATGCAAATATGACAGAACTGATCACATAGATACATGATAGACAAACAGGAATTTTCAATCTGCTATCATAGGCTGTACCACAAATACAGGATAAAGGATATCCCAGCCAATCTTTATAATGAGTGACTGAGGGGAATGCTTTGCTTTAATTATTTTTCCTCTTTCGTTTGTGCTTACCTTGCAGCCTTTGGGCTATCTCTGACCCTCTCCACTTCTCATTTCCAATCACATGCCCAAAAGGAACGACTACAGATCCTGCTGTCACAGGAAAGTTTGCTTTTGTCGTCATCAGGCCTCCTTTAAATCTTTAGTTCAGTAGCAGTTATGCCTTAGAAAGAAATGTGGAATATATTAACAAATTTCATAAACCTGTTCCAAACCTAATGATTAAAATGTAAAAGACTTAATACTCTGGAAGAGACACTATCTCCTCCCCAAAGCTTACAGTTGTAAGGTATCAAAATCAGTAGGCCACAGCGTTCACTCGAATACAGGCTATTAGCTTGCAAATTCCACTCCCAACTTTGCCAATCTAAAAAAACACCGCAAAAAGCCCGACACCGCTTCTTCTATGCCCTCACCCGCCCTTGCTGGAAGAAAGCCTGCCTCAGTTACAAAGCTGACTTCAGAGCCGTCTCCAGACAGATTAGGAAGTAACTGCAGGGACAGATCACTTTCAGGTTTGCCAGCTTTACGCGGTGCCCTGCCTTTAGCGGGAAACGGGAGTCCCTGAGGCTAAGGCACGATCTAAGGAGAAGAGCCAAAGACGAGCCCGCACTACCGTCAACACCACCGCCCTGAGCCCCGTCCTGCAGCCCGGCCCAGACAGAGCTCCCACCGGAGGCCCGCGATGGCAGGAGCAGGTGACGACCCTGAAAATGGCCGCCGGCCCACTGCCGACCCGCCTAGAAAAGGCTGAGCTCCGTGCCGGGCGCCCCGACCTCACAAGGACCACCGCCTCTCCTCCGGAGGCCGCACGGGAGACGGCGGAGACCAGCTGGAAAAAGAAACCCCACCGCCCCTCAGGGGGAGCGTCACTTTACGACTATCAGACGAACAGCCCGCCTCAAAGCGCGCGCCCGCCTGACAGCGACGGCCGCAAATAGAAAGCGAGAGCGCCGCCTCCGCTGAGCGAATGAGGAGGCGGTTTGGGGCGGGCTTCTCCGCTGGTAGGTTGCTATGGCCGGAGGAGGGATGAGTAAAGTGCGTGCTGATTGGGGGTGCGTAAAGCCGAAGCTAATCCGCTGCCCCGTTGTTACCAGGCTGGTTGCGACGGGGGAAGCGTCCGAAGCCAGCAGAAATTAGTCAGGCGGTGGTGGGAGAGCTCTGTTCTCAGGCGACGGTGGGAGAGCTCCGTCTAGTACCCGGTCCCGATGGCGTTTAGCTTCAGGAGAAGCCGGAAGGGCCCTTTCGTGAGTATCGCCCCGTGTGGGGCCGGTGAAGCAGGCCCTTCGGGGCACGCGGGGGACCGTGTCTGGGCGGGACGAGCGGAGGCCCCTAGGGGAGGTGGTTGCGGCCGATGCCGGGGATGGCTGAGCAGTGTGCCTTAAGGGAAACGGGTAGAACAGTAAATCCTAAAGAGAGTAAAGGCGGCGTCTGCAGGTCTGTGCTGGTGTTCTCCTCTCCTTCAGCCCCGGGCCTGGTCGTCTTCTCCAGAAGCGCCCAGTTTTGTCGGGGCGGGGGAGGCGTTCCGGCGCCCTGTCCCTCCAGGGAGGTGTCTGGGTCCTGGCGGGGGCCGGATCCCCGATGTGGAAGCGCAGCTCCTTCGCTTCTCGCTCTTGCCGAGGTGGTCCTCGAAGCATATTCTCGCTGCCGTAAAGTGGGCTGGTGAAAGTCCATGGCGAAAGCTTAGAGCGGCCGCAGGCTGCGGGGTTGTCAGCAACGGCGCAGATGCTGGCTTTTCATGTCTTGAAGTAACCAAAGGGTTTGGGGTTTGTCTTTCTTTTTTTTTTTTTTTAATATTCGAGTGAAAATAAAGTAATACTTTGCAAGATAAGACTGAGTAAAAAGACAATCTTTGTAATGCACCGTTTAGTTATTTGATGTGGCTTCCTGTAGACAGAAATACTTCCCAGTTCACTTGCTCATTATCCTGCTGGAGAAGATAGTTATAATTTCAACAATAACAACAAAAGAAATCTGCAGCAGAAACTTACCCTGTTTTATGCCATATCAAGGTAGTTAGTATCTGTCAGAAGATGATGGACTTTATTATGACATGGTATTTTTTGATGCCTAGAGAGAGGACCAGGCAATGGGCACAGATTCAAACACAGAAAATTCAACTTAAAATCCTGCCAAAAACTAGTAAAAAATACTGTGAGAGTGGTCCAGCACTGGAACATGTTGCCCATGGAGGTTGTAGAGTCTCCACTCTTGGACATACTCAAAACCCAACTGGTCAGATCCCAAGCAACCGTCTCTAGTTGACTTGGACCAGGCAATCTCCAGAGCTCCATTCCAGCATCATTATTATTATCCAGGCTGAAACTTTGATTCGAAGACTTGTTTAACGATAGTTTTTTCTTCCATCTCATACTGTTACGATTGCTGATTACTTCTGACTGACGGACTCTTTCTAAAAGAAAGGGACTAATACTGTTACTCCAGACCAGGGTTCAAATATTGTGGAAAAAGCTTAATTTCCAGTACATACAAGGAAAAAAAAAAAAGCTTGAATTGAGGAAGTTAAAATTCTATTATTATAGATATAGTGGGTGGAGAACCTACAGTCATGGGTCTTACATAAATTACATTTCTAACCTTCATTAGCAGCTGTCCATACATATAAAAAACTTAAACTTGGAACCATTTCAAGTCTTCTATTTACATTTATTGCATGTAATTGTCTTCCCTTTTATATTATTTTGCATTCTTAGTTTCTGTGCATGTTCAATTATGTGGTTTTTTTCATTGTGATCCTTAAAGTCATCATCAACTAATTTTATTTTAAATTGTTTAGAAACATATAGCTCATGGCCTGGTCCCTGCCGCTACCATAGCTCCTAAACCTGCAGTTCCCCGCACCCCTCCCCCTCGTAGTCCAAACCCTTCTCCAGAAAGGCCCAGGTAGGTTTTGAGTTTTTTATTTTGTTTCATCAACTAAAATAGCATACTAGAAAAGCATGATTAGAGGAATTGCATGTCTTTCCTGCCATATTTACATAAAACTTTTCATAAATAGATTCTTTTTTTCATTGGGACTGTTCCTTTCTTTGAACTTTAAAGTTAGCTATTCTTTTCCCTCTCATAAACATGCTAGGTAATTAGGACAATGACCATGATAAATCTGAGACAATTAAAGAAAAATATACTCCATAAAGTTAGGACCATTTTTAATTTGGTTGCTAGACTCTAGTAAGACATTAGCAGTACTAGTACCATGAGTCAGAAAATTTTAATTCATTTAAAATTAAACATTACTAATGTGTCACTACTGCTTATAAAAAAAACCAGGGACTTAAAAAACCCATGGTGGAGTAGATTTGAGTTTATTTTTCTTGTAATTTGCAACTTCTTACAGTTTTTTGTTTTGTCTATGTTTAGTTTAATTCTGGTTGTTTTCCATAGTCTTTCTACCATCTGTAACATTCCTACTTAATCCTAGTTCAATTCTACTTCCTTTTTGATCTCCAGTTGTCATTCCTGTTACAGTCATGACTGTTTCTTGCCTTTAATGTTTGTTCCTACTTGTTTTTTCATCTTCATTTTGCTCCACAGTATCTCATAAATAGGCACTTCTATCTACTTATGCTTGCCCTAGTTTGCAGTTCACCGGCATTTATTAACAGCTTCAAGAGTCACAAAAGTTTCAGAGTAGGGGATAATGTAAACTAGGAGACAAAATAGGAGAACATGGAACACTTTTTCAACACAGCACCAGGTAATATTGTTATGGCTAAAATGAATAGAAAGTGTGTAAACTACTGATGTCAAGTTTGGGAATTTAACTCTATATTCCATGATTTCCATGCATGTAATTTGGGAAAAACTGATAGGTATTGTACTTTCCTTTTAGATAGATGTGTTAAAGAGCTTTCCCAGCTTTGTGTTTTACTTCAAGAGCTAATAGTTTTAACCAGTTCCTTAGCACTTTCAGTGGTGTTTATGCTTGTTGACTGTGAACTTTTCGCTTAGCTTCAATAGCTAGAACATTTTGCAGTGAAAAAAAAAATGCAGGCCACAAAGAAGACATCAGTATTGTTTCATTGCTTTATTCTGTTTTCTTCCAGATCTGCTCTAGCAGCAGCTATCCTTGCAACAACACTGACAGGGCGCACTGTTGCTATCCCTCAGCCTCGGCAAAGATCACTTTCTGAAAGTGATTCCACCTATGTGGAACAAGAATGCTTCGAACCGTATGCGACAGTCACAGAGCTCAGAATGGGGTAACGTATACTTTCTGGTTTGATGTCTTATGTTAGAAGTAGAATCTGTCAACAATGTAATTTTACAGCAAACTAATTCAACTCCAGGTGTTACAGCCACTTACTTTTTTTCTCACCACAGCATAAATTTGATCTTTAGTGTCTACAGTCCTTATTCCATGTCTTCTAAAGTGATGCTATACATAAGATCTTCAGAGAGGGAGGTTTGGATCGTAGAGCAGTCACAAGTAAAAGTATTATTTCTGCTAAATGATGATCAGTTATACAAACAGTTACTGGGGAGTCAACTGAGTTCACGTCAGATATTTCCTTTGTGCTAAATAATTATTTCAGACTCTTCTTTCAGTAGAATTAGCAATCTTCTATCTCTAATCTGGCATTTTCTTTAAGGTAGAGAAGAAAATGTATCTTCAGTACTATTATTTTAAATCATATGCATAGGCTAGATTCCTTGTTTGCAGCTGGCAGAAACGTAGATGTCTGTTTGCATCAGCTGTCTGGACTTGCGTATATTCTGAGATGGATGATTCTACTTGATAAGTGTTTATTGCTTTGGAAGAGTAAGCAACACTGAAACAGTCTTCAAACTGCTTTCTACTTGCAGGCCCAACTGGAAACTTGATGGCAGTGACAGATCTCCTGAACAATCACTGGAAACATCAGGAAATTATTGTGAGGATGAGGACATGGCTACCTATCTTTCAGATGCTGATAAAGAGGCAGAGTCCAGCTGTCAGAGTAATGAGAAAAGAGGAGAAAGCTTTAGCACCAATGCTACTTATGCTGTTCCTTGCAAAAATAAAAAGGTAGCATTTTCAAATCTGTTAATTCCTTTACCATGTTTTAATATATTAATGCAAATATTAACTATTTCTAAGGCTTTTAATTATCTTTCTACTCTGTAGACATTTACTGAATTTATATTTCACATGCTTCTTTTAATGGTTTGTTTACTCCTAAACAAGTTAAATTCCTTTGTTGAGCCTCACAGATCCTGTATCTCCGACTGTTAAGAACCTTTCCTGTTAGGAAAACACCAGTATTGTGCATAATTATTATGCATAATTTAGTCTTGTGAAATACTGAATATTTTATGTTGAATGTGATACGTGGTAGGTTACTTGTTAAAAGTGCTAGGAACTTTACTTTTACAAATGGTGAAAGCTTAGTTATTAATTCAGTATTGTGAGCAGAGACCTACATAGAGACAGGGAGATTCAGAATGAAACAAAATTAATTGTCTTGAAGACCGGTGCATTCTTCTCTGATAAAGGTTTGGATATTCCTAGCTAGCAACGAGTAGCTTAATACTCCTAAGGCACATTTAAAGTTCAGTTTGCATCTCTGTCTAAAATGATAGAAAAAAAATTTAACAAACAGGAAGAAGTAACTGAATAGTAGAGAGGCAATAACATGCTACATATATGAAAGAAATCAGAAAACACCCCAGGTGAAGAAATAGTAGTCAGTAAGAGAAAGGGAGGGCAAAGGGAGTGAGTGGAGTATGTGGAACACTAATATGCAATTAACAGAGGAAAACCAGCAAAGGTAATGCTAAAAATTATTCATGAAACCCTGCAGTTGATACAGTAGATCAAGTGGTGGATCTTTTAAGAACAAGTTTGGCTATGACACAGGACAAGCAAATGTGGGATAATTTTACAGACTTGTGACTGAATAAGGAAATACTGGCCCTCCTGTTTATCAATGTATGGTTTAGATTTTATTTACATAGAACATTAAACAAAAAAAAGTATGTCTTATTTATTATCTTAAAATACTGGAGCACAGTTCCGAATGTTACCAGGACATTAGTACACTAAAGGTTTCATATAGATATCGACACATCGCCTATTTTAACAGTCTCATAATGGGATGGGCTTGTCTTATTTTTACATAGGAAGAGTTTCCACCATCTCCTAGTATTAATGCTGACAAGGAAGACACATCTTCTCATGAAACTGAATTTCACATGCTGGTAGATGAGTCAAATGTGCAAATAAAAGGTAAATAAACTTCCTGTAGTCAAAATGCTGTACATTTTAATACCACGGGGGAAAATGTCTTAATAAAACTTAATGCTATATGACAAAGATATATTCCCTTTTTAAGTCAGTGAAAGAAACGTTACTAAATACTTATCCATTTCTAGTAATTACAGAAAATTTAACATGTGCATAATGAGGGAAGATAGGTCTATATTCACTGTATAACTGAAATTCCTAGATATCCAGTCAGCCAGTGTTTAAAAAAAAAAAGAGATGTGTGTGGGGAGAAGTTTTGTGAACTCTTTATCTTGTCTAGTACAGTCATTCTCTATTGTATGTGCCAGAATCCATCCGGTTTATACTCTGTAAACTGTTGGGAGTGTTATTGTGCTCAAAAACTGGAAAAAAGTAGAAACTACCACTGGTAAAAGAAAACCAAAACAAAAACCAAAGAGAGAGAGAAGATGACACTTGTAATCAGTCATTTTTCTTGGAGTTAAAAAAAGTCAGCAATAAGAACTTTGGTTTTCTTAATAATCAGATGGCACAGTACTGGGATTGTTTATCCATTTTTGTTGTCTTTTAAAGTCTGAACCTTAAAATTGTACATCAGGTCATGCAGGATGTTCTGACAGAATAGAGAACATGAACATCACTCTCCACTTACCACCCTAACCTCTGAACTGCTGTTAAGTTTCACACATAATTTTTTTTTCAATAAGTAATTTGATTAGATTCGGGATATTTGTTTCATAACTGGAACTGTCATTAAGCTATTTTCTTGTAACAACAGAATATCATGGAGAAAAGAATACGATGAGAACAAGACAAATCTAACTGCATAAGAATTGCATAATTACCATGTCCGTTATTTTAAAATCAGAAAAGCTAGGAACCAAGATTTGCTCCAGAGCTGCAAAACACAGTTTTTACAGAGGATGGCAGCACTCTAGTAGCCATGGGACAGGGAAGAGAAAGCAGGACCAAGTGTGTTTTGAAAAACCCCTGTCTTTCTAAGTTCTATGCATATTGGATCCCAGTGTTGTTTTAGTATTATTTTAGTGGACTTATTTGTAAGTTGTATAGAGAACAATATCCAGAAAGAATGGGGTGCTTTGATAAAATCATTTGGGGAAGTGGAACCATTAAACTGAGAAGAATAGGATATATAAATTATTTCTAATCCCTCTTCTACATAGTAAGTGCTGCAGATGTGAGAACCTGTCAAATTTGTACTTGCCTTGTTCACAGATACAATAGGATTCGAGCCCAGTAAAATCAGTGAAAATACTTGTCCTTTAGTCAAGTTCTAAACAACAGTGGAAAACAACAATACAACTTAATTTCTTCCAAAGTTGCATCTGTACAGTGTGAGGTAAAGCACGGTCTCACACCAGTATCCTGATATATCATGAAAGAGAGAATGGAAAGGTAGTGATCTAATGTGTGGTTTGGGGAGTGTGGTTTGCAGTGTATAACAGAGGTACTTACATATCCATATGAACTGTTATAACTTAGGGATTTACAAATACTTGTGTTTTTAATTGGCTGAAAGATCTGTTTTTTCTTTGAACAGAAGAGCAACATCATGGCTTGAATATAAAGGTAAGAGTTACGTGAAGGTGTATTTGTGACGGATTTTGGAAAAAAAGGGTGTTATAAAGAGCTTGTGATTTCCAAGCCTAATAGTTTCTATTTCATATATAATCTTTTTCTTTTGAAGTAGAAGAATGGCTAAGAAACCCCACTGTGTAGGTAAATAGGCCACACAAAAGTCTTATTTTCTAAAAATAGACCTTTTGTAGTTCCTCATGTGCAAGAAAGAAAATGAGAGTGGGAGACATTGCGTTATAGCAAGAGATAGCTTTCACTGATAATTTTCAAACGCTGAGCCTGGCTTCATCAGATTTTTATCTAGTTTTCCATCTGGGCTCATCTGACTGCCTTTATAAGCTTGAAAAATAATATCCGAAAGTTTAGTTTCTCAGATAAACTTGATGGATTATTATTTGCAAACATGGTCAGTTCTTCCATTGCCGACATAGCCTTATTTTTTTTTCTTCAAGTTATTGACCACATATATTTTCTTTCAGAATTGATTTGAGTTTTGACCCATTTAGTCATCAGTGTCTTAGTACATTAAATTACATGGCATTGTATCCTTACAGAACTTCACTCCTGTTTCATAAAAACACAGAGAAAGTTTGTATATTTATCATGTTCACCTCAAGTAAATCCATCAGTATAAATTCAGCCTGTGGTTCCTACCTAATGAAAAAAACCTTCTGAAAATGTAAACATAGGTACTTTTCTGTTAACCAGGAAAGGGAGAAGAAATTTTAATTTATTTGCTGATTCCCAGATAGGGACTGAAAGTTCATACCATTATCGACTGTCATACCTTATACAAACCTAACAAGTGGGAGCAATATCCATCCTGTTTAGTCAAGAAGCTTTATGTTTTTGTAGCTTTTATGTCAGCCATAAAAAGGTTTTGAGGACTGTACCCAATATGATCAGTAAAAATATTATCAGTTTCAAGTATTTACAAGTGACTGATGGCAGTGAGAGGTGGCAGAACAATGCCAAGATGGGTAAACCTCAAGTTGCATAGTCAGTAGTGAATCCAACCTTAAATTTTTTTGTTTAAAATAAACTGTTTCTTATGTTCTCCAACAGTGATGCTGTTGAGAGTACTTCAGAACAGATGACTGTTAAAGCAAATTGTCTCATTTAAAAAATTTCTCTACTAGGAAGAAAAGTCATTAGCTGAAAATCTGATACGTGAAAAGCCTCCACCATCTCCAGGTACTTCTGATCTTTCTATGACGTTACTACACATCATCACTTTAATAATACACATATGTATTTAAAAATTCATTTTCTTGCTTGTATTCTCTAAGCCACATTGTGTGTGTTTGTGAAATGTATTTCTGCTGTACAGTGGTGAGCGGTCTGTGATACGTATAAAAACAACAGTTATGTAGCTTTTTTTGTTAGGTTTGTATTTTCCAATCAGAGTTACTTTTGAAGTCTTAGGTAAATGACTGTGAACTGATACAGTGAAGATAAAATTATACTGGATCTCTCCAATTCCTTAAATTTCATCTACAGTAGAGGATGTCATAGCTATTAAGTGTCCCATTGCAACTTAAATAGTAAACATACAGTCATATGAGAAAGGAGGTCTACCTTCAGCTGGTGCCTTATTTGTCTCTGCATCCATGTAACAATTCCAGGCACAGCACCTCTGAACTTTCACATGGACAGAATATGCGCCTATCACAAGGTCATGAGTCTTTGTGTATTTTTGTATTTCTGTGCTGCCCTAAGTATCTTACATCTTCTCACATGAAATTTAACAGTGACTCTATGCACTTGACTATATACACTTTAAGCTGTTTAATGAAAAATAGACAGCTCTAGATTTCAAAACCAATTATTTGGTTTCATGTATATCCTGTACTAAGGAACTCTTTTGTACTAAGTTATATTCATGCCTGTATGCTATCAGATTATACTGGCTCTTGGAAGTCTGATGGGAAGGGTAAAATCTCAGCCTTCAGTTATGAAAAAGTAAGGTTTTTAGCCCATACAGGTGAAAAGACAAATTTGGAAGTGTGATTCATTATTATTGATCCAACAATATATTAATAATTTTGCAGGTGATCTAAAATTTTATCTTTGTAGGGACTGCTAAGTAGCTTTGCTTCAATAACAGATTGAAGTCTGTTCAGTGGGAGGGAGGATAAAGCTTTCGTTGCATAAGTGATTAAGAAGGGGGCAAGAGGACTGATTAGTTCATGCAGGGCACATACACTTTGTTTACTGCAGTGGGTGTCTCCGTTTCATCTCTCTAGTCATGCGAGCTAGGGAGAGGGAGATCTGGTGATGCTTTCTTTGCCCTTTAAGGAAAGAATGTTTTTAGTGTCTGAGAGAAAAGATGGGGACTTGCAGCCACTCCACTGTACAGCTCTCTTTACAAATCCACTTTCTTCATTCTCTTACAAAGTATCACTCATATAATGCTAATACTGGAAAAAAATTTTGTAATTTGCTGAAACTTGTATTCCAGTGTGAATACCATTTAAATATAAGGTACTGTGGCATTACAGATGTGTCTATTCGGGCAAGACAAGAACGAGAAAATATAACTAAAGAAAAGCTCAGAGAACTTAACCAAGAAAACTGGTCTCTGAACAAGGCATACCAGGCTATGGTTCAACAATTCAAAAGAACAAAACAGCAAATGGAAGAACAGCAATTAAAGCTGAAGAGACTAGAACAAGAAAACAGGAGACTTAAAGAAGCTGCAGAGAAGTCAGAGAGAGAAGGTGGGAGAAATGTATAAGTTGTTAACCTTGTTTGATTTTCCTAATTTCTTACAACCTATTCCAGCAGTAGTTGGTTTCCACCCATTCCTTTGAGCAATATATCTATGCAGAAGTCGTTTCTGAACAGTATTTTCTATGTTTATAGAACTTTGTGGAAGAATACTTGTGTGATCATGAAAGAAAATAATTACTTGGTTGTTTACATTTCTCATGTTACTAATTTTTCATGGAATTACTCTGTTATAGTATTTTGAGATAAGATCTCTTATGATTCCAGCTCATTGAGGTTTGTTTTTTTTTTCCTTATAATTAAGAAATTATTGTGAACATTTCTTGAATTTTGATTGAACTTTCTTGTTGGATATTTGTTTTAATAGAGGAGTCTACAGAATTACATAGTCTCAGACAACAAGCTCAAGAACTGGTAGATGAAAATGATGCTTTGAAAATGACAGTTCATCGTTTAAACGTAGAATTAAGTCGCTATCAAACTAAATTCAGGCCCTTATCCCAGGAAGAGGTGAGAATCTTGGTTATAAAGGCAGTTTGTACTGAATTATCCATTGTCCTTTCATTCATCTTTGACCTTTTGAGACTGTTTACTCCAAATTTGCCATGAAGGCTACAAATGGGATTAGCTTTTTCTGAAAGTTAAAATTACCCTTTATCATTAAGTCTAACTTTAAGAAGTTAGATGTTTTCCTGTATTAGTAAGATACTGGATTTCCAGTTTTGTTGGCTTTTAAACATGTGTTACATATGCCACGTGTAATTAGAAATACCAGTTTCTTTGGGGGTAGTGGTTGTGACTGCACAAACAGTGCAGTGCTTTTTGGTTCGTCAAAAAGCAGGAAATAATTTCAGCACCTTTTTAAAAATCTATTTTAGTATCTAAACCTGAAAAGTTTACCCATGAAAGGGCCACCACCACCATGGTTGGTAAGTATAATATTTTCACTTACCTGTCCATTCTTTTCTAAGTAAAGTAGTAGAATTTCCTTACTGAAACCAAGATATTCAGGATATTATTTTGTTACTCTGTTGAACTATCACATACTAGTAGACTATTACAAACATTGTTATATAAAAAGACCTTGGGCAGAACTTTGCAAGGAATGTGTGCATCTCCAGTTGAATTTACAGTAAGCAAATATTGCATACAATCACTAATTTGAACTACTGAATACAAATTAAATAGAAGTACTGTTACCCTGAGAAACATAGATGCCACCTTCACTTTGTATTGCCTAACATGTAGTTTGCTTCAAGGTCTGTTGGTTAATTGTTAATGTGTTGTGATTATTAATTTTTTTTTAAGATGATAAGCAAAGAAAATGGTATATTTCAGTGAGTCTGGTGGTAGGAATTGCCACAGGTCCACTAATGGCCTATGAATTCCTGGCAAAGAGGAGGCGAATAGTCTGTGAAATTTAATGCATTTGTAAATTGTGAAGCAATTTCTCCTTGAAATCCTAATGAGATATTAAATTTTCATTCCTCATTGCTATTCAGAACTATACAGAAATAGGAAAGTTTTTTCTTTCTGCTTTTCCTTTCTAGCTGTGACATCAAAGAATCACACATCTATGTATTTAAAGATACAGATTTGAGAGTGTAAAAATTCCTTTCCCACTTACTAAGGAATCTGGGCTAAATTGTAGTATTGTTATTGACTGTATTCACTGTAGTGTTTCAATTTGGTTTTATATTCTTTTGCAACTATTCAGCTGTGTTACACACACCGATAATTAACAGCTGCTTTTTAGTCAGGAAGTGTGGAAGTGGAGCAACCAGCCTTGTCCTTTCCACAGTGCGCTGCTGGAGTGGCGCTGTGAAATGCTGCTGCAGCAGCATTCTGCGTATGGCTCTGTGTGCTTAGGGATATGGTTTACTAGAGGACAGGTAAGGTTGGACTCAATCTCCAAGATCTTTTCTAAGCAATGATTCCATGGTTCTGTATATGTCCTGCACTTTTGTCTGCAAGGCATATACAATACCCTTTAATAATTCCTAAAACTGGCAATATATAGCACGAGAAGTAGAAAAAATATCGATGAGATTATGGTTTAATTTACTTACATGGATTATTTGTTTTTTAAGTTGGATATGAAGTATTTATCACCTCTTCTGTTGGCATATGAAGACAGAATAAGAGAGAAGGAAGACTTATATCTTGAACATGAGGCAAGTTGCCATTTAAAGAAAATACACTTCTATGCTAAAGTAGAAATAAATTGGTGAATTTTTTTTTTTCAGGAATTTGTCAAAGCTGTTTTCTGCCTAAGATTAAAAGTGACATTGTTTTACTTTTCCATGCATAGTTATTGTGCTATCTTACCCTGCTTGGCTTCTGTGGTTTTGTCAGCTTCATGTGGAGAAGCAGGCACTGCCCTGAGATGTACAAGAGTTGTGCTCACCAAATGGAGTAAACCGTAAACACAGTCAGTGGAAGAAAGAATCTACTATTGTCTTTGCTAATAGGGATGCAGAGCCCAGGGCACAGTAACTCTTCCAGTTACTGGCCTGTGGATTTTGTAGTAGAAGAATATTTCTTTCTAGTTGTTTAAGGAATGGACATGAAGCAATGAATACTCTTTGCTCTTCAGAAGTAGGTTGGTTTTGGTTTTGTTTTTTTTGTCACTGAATCTTTCAAAAATGGTGATTTGCTTCAGAGCAGAACTGACATAGCTCAGGATAATTTATTTCCTTCAAAAAATTAAACCATAAAATGAGCATAAAACACCAAGGGGCTTAAATTACTGTAAATTCAGTATAGTGTCCAACCATATTCAAATTCGTGTCATTTATGCTGAATCTGGTATCATCAAGTAATTTCCAGAATTAAGTTTTTTAAATCCATATTTAAGGATCTACAACTTGCTTAATTCAAATGACACTTGGCAAATATCTGGCACATTCAAGTATCATTATTCCAAATCAGGTTTGATTGATGAAGCAATTTGGAAGTACGAATATCTGAATTAAAGATGAGTAGTGAGATAATATCCCATTGGCAAAAGAATTAGAAGGTACCCGGGCATGTATATTTATAAAAAGTTGTTCTTTATATAAAAATTAAACTGAAATACTTCTAAGGAATTTTATGTGGAGTCCTTTGCCTTCCAGGAGGATATGAAGAGTTTTAAAGTACGAGTTGAAGAGTTGGTGAAGGAGAATGAAGACCTGCATGAGCAATTAAATAAAAATAACTTCATTACCCCTACAGAATGGCAAGTTACGCTTCAAGAAGTTAATTTAAAAGCTACTCATTATTTTGCCTGTTGGATGCAAACTTTTAAGATTACAGATCTTAATGAAAAATTTTGTTCTTCTCAAGCAAATGAAGTTTTGCTGAAGAGTGAGAAGGGTCATGATTCTGTGTTGTTGGAACAATGCTGATCTGCAATCAGCCCAGAATAATTTAGGAGTAAAGATTAAATGGTGAATGTGCAGTTTTGCATCTGAAAACTACAGAATTGCCCCAGATCTTTCCAAGCTTTTGCTCTGTACCTTCACTGGCTTCTTCACACTCAGTGTTGCAGTGCATTGCTCCCTTTAGCTCCTTTTTCTAGCAATTTTAAAAATTTTGATTCACAACATTGCTTCATGGTGCCAGGAGTAGCTGAGGGTGAGGATGTAGCCTGCCAGTGTGGGAGAGATTCATTATGCTTAAACCTAAATCTTAGCAATAACAAATTGAAAGTTGCTGTTTTACCAGGAGAATGATTTTGTTCTTTGTTTACAGTTGTTATACTTCAAAGGCTTGGCCACACAGTATCCAGTTGTATCCACACAGTGGATACACAATCTATTTTCTCAACCTTAACTCCAGCGTAGATAGTTTTGATGGGGGAAAAAACTTCCATTGTTTCTTTCAACTGGTAATGCTTAACATCTTACATCAGCACTCACCTTCCTGTCACAAATGGCTGATGTGTATTTGCTTCCTTCTCTTATGCCCACTGCGGCAAATTTGAGTAAATTAAATAAGTCAGCTACACTTGCAAGTTCCTGTGTGTAGATGTTCTTACGGATACAAATGTGAGCTGGCTTCCATGCCTGTGTTTGCAGAAATCTTCAGGGTAGGCTGTTGAAGACTCTGTTTGTCAGATACCAGACATAAATTGTTAGCTGTATGGTTCAGCTTGATTTTAGTCAGAATACCATTTGGTGTAGGGGAAACTGTCCCTTTCTATATCTATACATTTTTATATATGCATTTTTATCAAGGTCAGACCACACAGGAACACAGTAGATATACACTGTGTTATTGTCATCAGAAATCCTTGGTCACAGTCTGTTTTGCTACACCATTGGCTTTAGGCTACTCTGGCTGATTGATCAATGAAAACTCTTGAGTTTAAATTCATGTGATAGTATCTGACACTTGTACTGTATTTCTACTTGCACTCTGCTTAATACTTCTCAACTTTTTAAGCTATTATTAGAACAGCAAGTAGATCCTTAAGGGTTTTTTTAACATCAGAAAGACTGGGATTAGTTTTCTTGAAAGCTTAATTAGTGCCAGTTGTAAAGAACAAAGTTCTCTGCTCAGGATCGTTTGGTTTAAATGTCCATCTTCTTTAAAAGCCTATAAAACACACCGGCAGTGTTTTCTAGAGATCAAAGCCAAGTAGATCCAAATCCTATCCAAAAAATTACCGAATTTACTCTGATATAAGTCAGTTCTGTGTTTTCTTTCTAATATTTGAGTTATGTGCTTTTTATAAGCTTGTTGTCATTGCAGGCAGCAGCTGCAAACTCAGGCCAAACTCGTCTTGGAAGAAAATGGATTGTTGATGGAGCAACTTGAAATTCAGCAAGCTAAAGCAAAAGATAGTCACAGACAACATGTTCAAGAAGGTAAAGTGCTTGAGTGGTTGGTTATTTGAACGACACAAAAATGGTACTGCAAGTTTGGGTTTTTGGTTTGGAGGTTTTTTTGCACTTTATATCTGCCTACAAAGATTCACTGAATGCAGGTAACGAATACGAGATCAAGCTCTGGGTGTCAGCTGATACTGACAAGAAATGTCAATATTGCCTACTGACACTATACAGCATACTCCATTTTTACTTGCTTCCTCTGAAAAAGTGACAAGACCTGTAAAACAGTGATATAATAATTTTCATAATTTAAAGAACACTTTAAACTTTGCAGATGGGTATTCTATTTGCTTATTTAACTTAATTTTTTTTATTTTTCTGCTTTGTAATCAATGTATATCACTTAATACAAGCAATTATAAGCAGTATTTGATTTTACACTTTCATAATTTGATATTGCTTAAGTTTACAGGCACCTTCAAGTAATCTGTTTTTTCTTGCTGTTTAATCAGAGATTTGTGTTTGCTTGGATTCAGAACAATTGATATTCCTTGTCTTACCTGTAAATATTATTTCTGGACCATGTTTCTGGAGTCACTTTTTGCATTGGCAGATTACTCTGGATAGCTCTTATTAATAGCTTTATGATTGAATGTTAGTAAGAGAACCAGCATGTTACAGAATAAAATCCCAAAACCAAAAGTCAGATGTCTTTGTGAACTTTAAAAAACAAAATTGAATCTTAATTTTCACATCAGGATGTCCTGAAAATCATTTAATTATGTGCAGCTAACATGTCGCTGATGAGAACAGTTTCCTCAAAGGAACCTTTATACCAAAACTTCAATTCTGAAATTTTTTATTAATCTGCTACCTAATTGCATAAATACTTTCTGATTTTAAAGTTTCTGAGTTTCTTGTGTGAAGTTTTATCTCTGTATCTGTCTTTGTTTAGAAGATAATTTATCATGCCAAAGGCCAGACAAGACCCCAGAATCAGGTGTTCCTCTTTCCAAATTTTGAAATAGCTTGATCTGGTATGAGTTGTCAGAACATCCCTCTTAAAGACTGACAGGTTGTGTCATCAATTGCTGGAGT
>VZTU01011326.1:0-12259 GCA_013400835.1 Zapornia atra
AAAAAAAAAAAAACCACAGACACAAACCTGGTGGTATACAAGTGCCAGAATTTAGTGAAAATTAAAAATTTTTACCATGCACCATTCTCACCACTGAAACAACTGGGCAGTCAGACCTGGCAATCAAATATGTCTAAGAAAGAAATTACTTTTCACCTCATAAATATTTTTTGTCCTGCTTCATAGGCCCTCTGTCTTTGAAATTAATCTTTTTTTTTTTTTCCTTTGGTATTTACTTTGGAATTTGAAGTTCCTTCTGTGTGCATAGGTTGCATCTAAGCACTTTTTGCTGTATCACAAGGTTCTTAGCTTCTCTGTTATTCAGTACTGATACAATGTATTGTGCCACTCAGAAAGATCACTCCGTCTTTTTATGACTTTTATGCATATGATCAATCACTCTGGATGATAGTTTTTCCCAGTTCAGAGCAGTGCTTTTTTCCATCTCTGCCTAGTATATTGATAACTATCACTGGATGAAGAGCAGGCAGAAATTAAACACGGCTGAAACAGAAATAGTACAAACGAATAGTTCAAAATGTAAAGTCAATACTGAAAATGTCTTTTAAAAACTCTTTTTCTCTTAAATAACTGAAGAAGCATTTAGAACTTTGAAGTAACACACATTCTGGACTATAATATTGCTTCATTTTACTATTATTTTTGTAGAAAAGATTTTAAGATGGTAAAGCTTGCAGAGTTCCCACATGATGGCTTTGCAGTAATGGTATTTTAAGTACTTAGAGAGATAGGATTTAAACATGTATTGGATAAATCAGACTTTTACTGGTGTGAAATAGCAACCATTCACATAGAGTAGAAAGACACTTGTAGGATTTTTTTTTTTTAAACTTTAAAAAAAACAGTCTTGGAAGGATGGATGGTCGTTTCTCCAGTGACTGGAAGTACAGTGAGCCATAAAATATTTGTGACTTTACTGCATGTGAAGTTAATTGTACCTGTTTATGTCATTGCCGCCCAATGTTATTGAAATAGCACCAAAAAATGCCATCCGAATATAAAAATATAACTTACTTTCAGCTCTAGAGAAATTGAAAGGATGCATCATTTGGTGACAAACATTGAGTAAAATAGCATTTTCAAAAGCTTCAGAATTTTGAAAATTTTTTTGTCTGATGATAAGCAAAAGTATGCTTATTTATACATTTTCTTCTGTTTCTTGTAATCTTTGTTTTAACATGAAGAAACAATTAATTAATAAGAGAATTGAGAAGGGTGAACTGGACTGGATAAAATTGAAAACCTTTGAGATGGGATTTCTTCCCTTCCCCCTCACCCCCAGTTTGAATACTGAGAGGGAAATCTCTTTTCAGTGTACTTCAGCTTATATCTAAGCCCTTTCCCCTTCTCTCCTACACCAGAATCAGATAGCAACATTGCTGAAAATGCAATTCCTACTCCAGTCAGTGGGAAGTTCTCTCCCCTTCCCCACCTTTTGCCTCCCCTGTACTTGTCTCCATAATTTTATTGCCTGTCTGAACTGCAGGAGGAGACTATAATTATGTATAAATGGTTTTAAACTAGAGGAGGGTAGGTTTAGACTAGAAGCTCTTCATAGGAAGGTGGTGAGACACTGGAACAGGGTCCCCAGAGATTTGGTGGAGGCCCCAACCCTGGAGACATTCAAGGTCAGGCTTGATGAAGCTCTAAGCAATACTATCCAGTTAAATGTGTCCCTCCTTACTGCAGAGTGGTTGGACTAGATGACCTTTAAAGTCCCTTCCAACCTAATGCATTCTATGATTGAAAGTTTATAATTAGGTGAGTAGACTGTTGGGCATGGTAATTGCCAGCCTGCCTGCATTTCCAGCCACCAAAATACACTTTTCTTTACATGCACCAGTAAAGGATCAAACTCCAGAGAAACAAATTGTTCCAGCTGTAGCGTAAGTGGTGAAGCAGACCTTTTTGGGAGACAAAAAATAAATTCCAAAATGTTACTGTCATTTTTAACCAGTGACAGGAATGACTCCTCAATCACATTTAACACCAAGCAGTGGTGTCTTCTCACAAGCACAAAAGGCTAAAATAGTTTCTGCCTTAGTGTCAACTCTATTAATATGCCTACAATCAGGAGGTGAATAGTTAGTTGCTATGTCAGAGGTAAGTCAGAAACACAAAACCACTGATCAAAAAAACCCTTCTAAAAAAACCCAGAAAATCATGGAAGATGGTGGTGGCGTTTGATCAGGAGTCAGGTTTCTGAGAAAATTAGAAGTGATAATGGGGCACAAGTGTTGCTGTCATTCATAAACTTACTATCATCCTTAGGAGTCTTACCAGCTGCTAGATGTTTGCACATACCCTGATTAATACCCTTCTAAAAGGCTCCTGTTAAACTGTACATCCTTTCTCAAATGAAAGATTTCAACCACTGTGTGGCCACACCAGTTTATTCCTCCTTTCTGTTTGTGACAAAAAAAGCACTAAAATCTGGTTATCAACTAAGGCTTGGATCTAAGGAAACTGTATGCGTCTTTATGGGGAGCACAAGTACTAAGCTGCTGTACAAGTACTAAGACCTGGAGAGGATGTCAGCTTTCAGCATAAGGCCAAGCAAAAGAAACAGTAGCTACTCACCTGGGAACTGCGATGCTGCTCAGGGAATGAGGCACGCTTGTGTAAGTCATTACATCTTATTCCCTCTCAGATTTGGGGGGCATTAGGTTAAGAAAGTAATCAGAAATGCTTGACCCACCAGAGTTATGTGATGTATAGATACAGTAGGCAATTACTTGGTGTAGCCACAGAGCTTTCAATGTTTTCTCGTCCTAAGCTCCCTGATGCTGTTTCTCTCTGGTTACCAGGTTTCTGTTTTGTGCAAATTTTAACCCACCTTTTTGATTTCCAAAAGTCCAAACCTATTAACAAAACCTTAACATGGCAGCTTTTCTTGATGCATGTGCTTGAATACTGAGGTTACATGGCTGTTCTAGGAACTGCAGTCAAAATGGCTTTAGTTTGAACACCAAATCCACGAGTTTCTATATTCCAATTTAAACATTTATAGCATTTCAATCATTATTATTAAACTAATAAATGTTTAAGTAGCTTGAAATATCTCCAGACTTAAAATCCAATGTTAGGTCCATATATTACAAACAACAACAACAAAAAAGGAGCTGACAAGTAGTGAGTTAAATAGAATTAATTTCCTCTCAGCTTCCCAGTGAAATCATAAACAAATCAGGTTTTTTTCTCATGTTATATGATACCACCGACCCAAAATTGCTCAGTGAAATTATTTCCTTGTAAATCATTCCAGTCCGTCCATTATGCTCAAGAAATATTACATTTTTTTAAGTGGGTAATACAAAGTAGAAAAAAAAAGTGCTGCTTTCCATCTTCTATTATCTGCAGGAACCCCTGGGCTGATCTAAAGCTCACGGCTTCTAAATACTAGATGATTTTTAAAAGCTAATGAGTATTTAGTGTAACAGAATATGAAAAATAATCAGACAAAAAGAGAACAAAGCAGGGAAAGATAAGAAAGCTTCTTTTTCTCTAGCCACAGTTGATTGCCACACACTTGCATGTTTTACTATTAATTAAAGATGACTTATAAATATAAGTAATCACTAAATAAAAATATAAAGATCATTTGTCTCATTGAAGGTTAGAGTGTAGGTGTTCCTGTTCCTAATCAGAAACATCCAGATTCAGTACGGAAGAAAATGTACACACACAGCCAATCTGGCATGTAAGCCTGCAGTCACTATTACAACATTTTTATATTTTTTTTACGTATGTACTTAATGGAAAGGAAAACACATTCCTGTCCTGGTGATTTGCAATAGGAAAATTATTATATTTGACCTTTTGATTTGATTTATTTATTTTATCAAATCAGAGAAAGTATTGGAAAAGGAGACACTGGAAAAAAGAATGAAAGTCAATAGGTTGGGTAAGATACTTTTCCTACAACAAACTTCCAGAACCTACTGTAAATGACAGTTACTTCTACACATCCTGCTGATCAACTGGACACATGGAACCACTATGCAGCCATGCCAGAACCTCTTTCTGGTTTCTTGTTTAAGCTTGAATATTGACTGACAAGTAGCAGGATACAGTTCTTGTTCTCTGAAGAATTTTTTTTTGTAAGATTTTTCTCTCCCAACTTAACAAAGGGTCTTCAGAATGAAAAATCTGTCATTCTCATATCCATGTATAACATCAGCAAGTTCATTTGGTACATGCAGCTGTAGGTTTTAAACACTGAGGATAGGGTTTTAACTGGTAATGTAAGGTGGTTGTTGCCACATCAGAAAAGATTCCTGATTGTAAACAATATGTTTTGCTTTGTGCAATGACACATATACAGCACCTCATAAAAGGATTTAATATTCTTCCAAGATATGATAAGAATTATTGAAAGGTAAAGGTTCTCCTATCTTCATTTGATACTTTATTAAATTCATGAGAGATAATATTGTTTCCTTGATAACATATGTTCATGTTTGTTTCAAAGTTTAATTTCCTAATAGTTTCTGAGAACATGAAGAAAAGTCTAAACAACAAGAATCATTTCCTTTCCTTCCATTGTCACCTATAGTTTTATCTGACTTGGAGCTAGACTGACAATTTTGCTGTTGCCCTCTAAAGAGGGTGGCATGCAGGTGTCTTTTCGCAAAGGTGAAGATTATTAAAATTGTGCCTAAGAGATTGTCTTTCTGGAGGTGTCATGTAGAGAAAGATCCATGAAAAAAAAATCCAGCTATTGATCTGGAACATACTGCTCTCTCTAAATATCTAGCTCTTCTGCCTGGTTTGTTGGGAGGAGATTAACTGAAGACCTGCCTTACCCACCCATGTGAAATCCTTTTCCCCAGACACTACAGAAATTGATTTCCTAAAAGGTTAGAGCATAACGAGAAAGATTTCTACTTACATCTTCTGTTTGCACTCTGAAGTGCATTAGAATAACTAATAATCCAGTTCAAAACTGGATTCACATCTGTTTCTGTCTAAGATTAGTCCAAATAAGTCTGTGCTAACTTGCCAATCCATTCACTGAGCAGAGCTTCCCCCATACAGTACTAAATACTCCTCACTGCAGATTAGTTATAATAAACTTGCTGTTACTTTGTTCAGTTTCAGGTCCAAAATGACAAGATTTCCTGCTCTCTAATTTGCTTATCAAAGCTGACTTGAGTATCTCTGAGAGGTGTAAACATGAAAAAAACTTGCAGAAAACTAAAGATACTACTTGCATGCTGGGCATCCTTTTTTTTTTTTTAAGATTTTCATCTACTTCACTCTGGCCCTTTGGCATTTTAGAATTTTGGAAATTAAACATTGTGGTTCTCTCAAGAAAGGATCTGAAGGTTTTATTTCTTAAAGCATCAAGAAACACATCTGGAGTTCTCATACAGAATAAAAAAATAAACAGTAAAAAAATAAAAAATACTTCCAAGATATCTGTGGACCATCATAATTGTCTAGCTGTGATATCAAGCAGTAAGAGTGAGATTAATTTGGCTTAGTGATGCCAAAACCTGTTTGTATTACCAAAAAACCGCATCATTTCTGAGTGAAGAATTTTGACCTTTTTTTTTGAAGCTTAATAGAATTTAAAATACATTGACTAAGTTTTCTTTTTCTAGTAGTCTGCCTAGTGAATTTTCATTCTTTTTGATTGTCAAACTTCTTGCTACCTCATAAATTATTTCTAAGGTGCCTGGAGGTGCAGTTAAAGAGAGCAAACTTGTGTTATGAATCCATGTTTCTGAAAGCCCTACTAATGAATTGGTTTCCCTGTAGGGTACAGGAGACAGTACTTCAGTCTAATGAATGGAAGGCATTAAACTTCAAGCATCTTTTTACTAAGAACAATACCACTTATTACACAAAATTCTGAGGAATAAGAAAGCTGAGGAAAGAGTCTGATCCTGTGTTGCTCTCCTTAACTAATTCCCTCATTAAAAATGAAACAAAATATGTACACTTTCACCTGTAAAGGTAAATGAGAGTGTGGAAGGTGGGTTAGGTTTACATCTGGAAGCATTGACACTTTGGTGTTATCTGTCTGCTGAAGTACTCTGGCTGTTGATTTCATTTCAAGCTGTGTTGCTGTAGTGGCTACTAGTAGTTCAAAGGGAGCCTCCTGGGGGAAAAAACCCAACAACCAACCCCAAAACAAACAAAAACCCAAACCACACCCAACACAGCAATCCCAGAGGGGAGAGTATGAAAAGGATCCTCGGAATTTTTTGCAGGCCTCCTTTCAGTTAGTGGGTTGTGCTGATTAAGGATAAATTTTCCATAGCTGGATCGTAAAGGTAATAGTAGCATCTAGTGTCCTATTCCCAAATGAAAAGCAGTATTGTTGATAAATGCCTGCTGCCACGATATAGCACTCATAACTTCTCATACAGTTTCCACTGAGGATTCAGTGGCTCAGATATTTATGTCCTAATTTGTTCTTATTCAAACACTTTTCTTCCCACTGAGTGACTAACTATACTCTTTGATTTGGAAATTCTTGAAGTCTGTTTTATTAATATTTTGAAGAAACCGATTCCTTAACAATCACATGTTTATCAAAGTTAGTCAAGGTGTTAAGTTCTGAACATTCTTGCTTAGTCCTGCTATACATGCTAAACAGCTGCATTTATGCAAATACATATCACATCTTTATAAAAATACCTTCAAATAGCTGAGTCATTTTTCCCATCTCTTTCAGACAGAAACATTTCAAAGAGATTTGACCATGCCCAAACTGCTATACTTTTTTTTCCCCTCAGCTTCTTCAGCCATAAATCTTAGTTTCAGTTTCCTTCTCTTCTTGTTTAGCACTTTTCTCTGCACAGCTTAGTTTTCAATCCTTCTATTTGTCTGAATTTCCATTCCAAACTGATAACATCAAGCATACTTAATATCTTTTCTTATAAAGCTGTTTCTGAGAAACTGCATGATGAACAGTATCACTACTAGGCAAAACTTTGATACCAATGTGAAGTAGAATGACTTTATGGTCATTGCTGAAAGAGTGGACATAGGATGTGGTTAAAAAAGTTGCTAAGCAAAGTGTGCACTCCACTATAGAAGGCACATGTCTGGGTCTTAAGAGGTAGAAATCTGGAGAGTAGCTCTATGTGGTGGTTCAGCCACAAACAGGGGCTGAGCACCACAGGCCACTCTCTCCCTCCCAGAGAAGAAACAGACAGAGCCTCAGTGGGTTGGGTTAAGGGCAATTTACTAATAAAATCACCATGAAAGGGGAACAGTAACAGCCCACAGCAAATTTCACTTATACCCAGTGACAACACAGAGTACCGCACCAACACAATGACTGACCCAATGCCCCAGCCAGACCCAGACTGCCCTAGAGGCACCCAGCAGCAGCCCTCGCTGACCATCTCCTTTTATGGGGGAGTGATGCCAAGTGGTGTGGAAACAGCCCTGGGCTAACTCAGCTCACCTGGGCTAACTCAGCTCACCTGGGCTGGCTGCTTGTGGAGGTTGACTCTGGACTCACCAGAACCAGAACATTATATTAATAGAAGCCTCAAAGTCAGAGAGAGGTATTTATGGCTAGTAAATGTGCCAAATATGGAAAAGAGAAAGGAGCAGTTGTCACAATATATGTAGAATTCATTCCTCATTAGTTAGCTAATGAGACAGTTTATTCTGCATATGCAATGCCATTTCTTTTTCTTGCTTATGTGTCAGAAAGACTCTGATTTGTTCTAACTCCATGAACCTAAAATAGGAGTGTGTGATAAGTCACTGTCATGTGTGATAACTCACCGTCTAGTCAACAGGAAGTGAGAGAAGCTCTCTGCATGTACTAGGAACTGTGTGATTCTGAATCAGTCTCTGATTATCTATTTATTAAAATTTGGAGATTGCTCAAAGTTCCATCCTTCATTTATGAACTGGGTGGACTAAATCCAAGCTAAAAGGCTTCATGGCTTCCTTACATCTTCTCAAAGAAAACGGAACACAGAAAGGATTGAAAATAAGGGGGGAAAAGACATGATGTAAACTCATAAAATTCTTTCAGAAAATCCTCTAAGTGTGTTTAACTAAAGCATATGACTGTTAGATAGACTGTAGGTGATGGCTCTGATAGATCTATTGATTTTTTTAAACAGATATAACTATGTGAAAAATTCTAACAAATTTTCATGACCAGCAAGGCAAAAATAAGGCATTAGGCAGCACTTCAGAATGGCCATGTGCCAATTATATCTCTTTTTTTGGTTATCTTATACTTGAGGAAGAAGAGCAAGAGTGTAGGGCAGTTTAGAGGCAGAAATTCTAAAGCAGTGAAATTCAGGCAGCAGCTTTAGAGCAAGCTTGTAAAGGTAACACTCTAAGAACCTAGAAGAGTGGTTTGTCAGAGAATATTAATACAATGTTTTAATTGACTTACAACAATTAATGATCTCTGTCTGTTTTATGAACTCAATAATATTCTTGGATTGTCCAATACTTCAGAAGTACTCATAGGTCTTCTTGTGTACGCAGTTTCCCACCGCAGTCTCTCTTTCTCCCTTCCTCACACCACAGACATCTAGTGAATTTTGTCCGTAATGAGCAGGATTTTATTTCCCCTGCAGCTACTGCTCATACTGGATAAACCTCCAGTCTGGAACAGTGTATGATGCAAAGATAACTGAACTAGATGAGACCTAAGCAAATACTATGTAGAAATTTTCAGCTCACCACCAGATATGATTTGCCTTCCTAGACTGACTTTAGACAGACTTGAGTACCTTTCCTTTCACTAACATGTTTAGACAATTTAAACTGTGGTGGCAACATCTGCCTTCATCTGAGTGGTTTTACCATTTCAGATTTTGACTAGTTTAAGAATTTGTGTAATGCTCTGTTTCAGGGATACTTTCAGTGTGTGATCTATGGCTACAAGAAACACAAATCAATTTTGAGGATAACTTGTTTTCAGGCATCTGAGGAGAATTGAGATTCCATTAACTCCATCAATCACCTGCTGAATCGTTTTCCCCTTAGGAATGGTGAAATAACTTGGTGTCCTGATAAATGCTTAGGGCCAACACAGAAATAAACAGAAGGGAAAACCCAGAACAAAACATTTTTGCAGTCACTATTATCATAGGAAAAATTACTCATTAGCTTTCTGATCCATATCTAGATTTAGAGAGTATTATATAGATATATACACACATATATATACACGGACATTATATACATATATTTCTCTGTCTTTCAAAGAAAATAAAGCAAGAGAACACATTTTTTATCTCACATTTTTGTTGAGATCTGAGGTGACTTTGACATACCTCATATCAGTTAGATTTGGTTATTCAAGATTCTTCAGGATCTGTCCTGTGCCCTTCCTGTTCTCTCATCCTTGAAAATGGTGCAGCACAAAGCCTATGCATTGCTCATGTCCTATTTTAATCCTGGAACTTACATGTTTCATATATTTCTTATTAAAATTGCTGACTTTTAAGTAAAAATAAAAGTGATAGTTGAGTGCATAACAGTATAAGATGCTGACTTTATCTCAGATAAGTACATAAGAAGACCCCTGCATCTAAGCAGAGCCTATTTTTCTTCTCTATTATTGTTCTCTGGTAGGGAGAGACTATTCATAACCTCTTCACAATCTATTTCATCACAGGTGGCTGTCATTTCACGGAGAGAGGAGAGATGCAGAAACAAGAATGATTCAGATGTCTGGAAAACATAGCCTATTATTAATGAAAAGGACACTTTTATTTCTGCATTTCAATGTGATTACAAAATTACCTTATAGGAGTGCAAAAAAGTGATATCTAGAGACAATCTCAACTTGTACTGAAGACAAGAAGCAGTGAAAGTGAGGGAAAGAAAATGAGCATTTCTGCATCATTTTCTTTATTCACAGTGTATCTTACACATGAAGAGATGACTCAAGGCAGGAATAGTAGCAACAGGAATAAATATTTCTAATAAGCAAAGTTTATAGTAATTGTCTCAGAGGAATGGAGAGATCTAGACATGCTGCCAAGTTTTCTTCCACTGAATTGGTTTCATTTCCGAATTATACTTTCACTTGCATGTTTTTCTTGCATTTTGCTGATTAACTAAGACTAAATTAAATAATTTTTGGATTTGTAAATGCATTTTTATAGTAAGTGAAAATTTCATTTTTAGTGCAGTGTGTGTATAAATTGCAAATACCAATAATAAACACAAAATTATAATATTTTGCTGCACTGATAAAGCAGACACAAAAGTTTATCCTCCAAAGGACAGCGCAAAATTCCACACTGCCGCCCGATAAAAAGGTAATCTCCAGATTTTTTACTAGGTCAACTTTTGCACCCTTTTTATTAACAAAGAAATAGAGGAGAACTTAAAGCTAAACCATGGGAATTAAGGTTTTATGAATTCTATCATTTGTGTTGCATTCCAAACAAAATGTATAATAATTGACAAATCAAGATACCTGTGTGAAGTTAACACCCTTCACAGGAGATTTGCTGGAGAGACCAGTGAATGACTGGTTAGGAAGATGGAAATTAATTTTTTTATAATAACCAGTCATCTTTTTTTTTTTACTGTTTATCTCAGCTTTCTTGAGGACTTTCTAGCTATTTCTTTCCTTTTCAGTCATTATATTACTTTCTTCACTGTTCAATACAGTCTTATAACATTGTGTTTGTGTTTCAGCATTTTTTCCCTTCTCCAGTACCATCTGTTGCCTCCTTGCTTTTCTTTGTTCCTGTTAAATATCCCACATAGCTCAGTGCTGTACAATGAGTCTTTTACCACAGATGGTACTCACCCTGACAAATATACTACTGCTCTGCATATGTAAAGAGAGGGATAGCAGGAACTGGGAAGTAAGGTTACAAAGAAAGCTTAGGAACCATAATTCAGCTTATAAAACTGAACAAACAGTATAGTTAGGAAAAATTATTAATAAATAAAGAAAACCTATGCAGCCAAGAGATCAATCTACTATATGGGTATTGAGTATAGATACTCAAATAGGAGGCTGGAGAATTTTGTTTGATGGGCTTATTGAGGAGGCAAGATTTTTATACAACTAATTAATTGGTCTGTTAATCAGTGATTTATAGATACCATAAAACACAAGATGCAAGCTAAGGAAATTAATAAACTACTGAGATAATTTCTGTGACTGTAATCGCAAGTGGACAAAAATACTGTAAAAACTTCTGTCGCTGAAATTATTCCATCTTACTTCTGTGATAAACTATACTTCTTCACTTTCATGTCTTTATTTTCTTTCTCTTATGCCTTCTTTTTCTTTAATTCCCTCTTTGTATTTTCCCCTTTTTTACATACTCGTCTTTTTTTTCCTCTGGCTCAGGAGTTCTTTGTATGCAACCACACTGTGCTTGTTCGTTAGAATCCCTCCTCTCATGGCAGTCTGTCCTGCTAACAGTTAGTAACAGCTACAGCTGTTCTTTCTGAGCCATTTGCCCTGTCTCTTGCCTGTGCTTTCTCTCTAACTCAGTTGAGGACAATGACTCTGTCTGGCAAGTGTTACTAGTTACATGAATGGAGTCAGCATCAGGTGGAGTCCTGCATTTACCTGCTGTTTTTTGGCCAGAATTGCTGACTAGCTTGGTAGGAATATGGTAACCACTTAATGTCTGTCTGCATCAGCAGAGCTTCTGGGGATGCTAACTAGGATGCTGATATGTAGAGCAAAATGTCAATAGTGTAAAGCATGTGTAAGTGGTGAAGGAAAAGGCATTTTTCCAGTAGTATGAGACAGAGACAGGTTCCCTTGAAAGACTGCAAGAGCAGTAAAATGATGCCTATCGGGGATGTGGAGCATTTAGGTAGAGATGGAGGTGGGGTGCAGAGATCTAGAATACTGATGATTCCAGAAGGGGCATAACAGCTATGTAAGTAAGTATGTACATCTTTCTGCAGAATGAATTTTAACATGTCTAACCCTTCACTGGTTCCTACCTCTTTTGTGAGCAGATCTGTGCAAAGCAAAGACAAGACACTGGCCCAACTATACTTTGCACATGCATAATGGATAATTGTTTTATGATAGAGAAGAAGAATGAGATGGCACAACTTAACTAAGGCTTTGTCACAAGCACAAATCACCTTGCCCTCATTAGGAAATCACACAAATCACCCTGCCTCATTTTCCTCTGGGAAAAATGTAATCCTGACCCTAACTCTAGCCCTCATTATGGCAAGGTGATAACTGTGAAAAGAGTATAAAACTGATTGGATATCAACAGTCCTTGACAAGCTACCAGGAGGGTCA
>VZTU01011332.1:759-19036 GCA_013400835.1 Zapornia atra
AACAATTTGCCAGTGACATATTGCCCAATCTGTGACAAATCCCTGAAGTTCTACTTCTCTTACACTTGCATGTTTTAATTGGCATAGAATTTTTTTCCTAAAGCTCATCCATAACCCAACCACTAATTATTCACTTTGATGCAGATATGGCTGAGCTACCCATTTAGTTTGTCAGAATAGATTAACATACTCTGGCCAAAAAAATACATTGTTTTAACACTTCACACTACAAATAGAACATTCAAATAGGAAACTTGGTGGAGGAATGCTTTCATTCTTGGAAAGATTCCAGATATATTTTTGGAAATAATTACAATTTTATTTTGGTGCATGCCTGGGCTCCTCCTAATATGACTGACTGAGGTACCATGCAGATGGTGAAGGCTACAGTCATTCATCAGAGTAATGTATTTTGTTGCCATGACCTGATTGTGCTCCAAGTTAATATGCAGTTATGTTTTCAATCATTATAAAATAATTTGTAAATATTCATTATTAGCACCCTACAAATCGGTAACAATTGCAGTCCTACTGGTATTCTCATCACTGGTTACTGTTTTTATTCCAATGCAAATTGAAGTAATAAAGATTCAAGGACATGACATAAATTGTCACTGGCATTTGGCAGGTTTGTGCTACTAAGCAGGTGCTGCTGCATAATCATCAACTTTTTGGAAAGCCAGCCCTGGTAACCTGGTTCTTACTAGCACAGCACACCAATGGAAACTGCTGCTTTAGTTCTACCTGTAAAGTATTAAACATTTTATCAGATTATCACGTCTTCAAGTGCAAGTGTGAATTATGTTCTTACATTCCTTAATTTAAAAAAATAATTTTAATAGAACATGAACTCAGAATACAATCCCAAACAGAACAACCACTGCTGCCATCGCTATTTGTTCTGCAACATTTCTGACAGTGCTGTTCCCCCATCTAATTCAGGCAGTTTCAGAGAAAAAGTCTCCAAAGGCTGGAAAATATTCGTAATTTGCTTGAATTAAGTGTCCAGTTTGGGGGAATTAGAAGCTGAGTAATGACATAGCTGGAAATGTACAAAAACCCTGAGCACAATTCTCAACTCGGGGTAAGCTTCATCTGGCAGCTCTCAAAACTTTTACTGGATGGCACTAGTGAGGCCATAATCATCCTGTTCTGCTGAAACACTCTTTCTGTCCTTGCTATTACCTCTACTTCCATCTGCTTCTGTTTCAGTCGAATGCTGTACCGAGTCAGTGTACATTGGAGCAGCAAAACTCAGCTTCCTTCATAATACCATAACTGCAAACTCTCAGTGCCTAAATTTCACAATGAACGTATTTCTATCTCTGCTTCTGCTATAATTACCTATTTCTTTTCACCCAGAAGCGATTAAGTAGTGAAAAAATATAAACTTTCAGCTTCAGGGTCTCGGAATACTGAAGCATAAAAAGTAACATCACAGTAGTCCTGAGAGTTCTCAAAGTGAACTGCAACCCTTTATGCACGATGTACTTTCGATTTTGATTTGGCAGGCTCCCTGCCTTCTGGGTGGTCTAAACATCTCCAAGTACTCTGGCAACTGAATGGACTTTTTTCCAAAGCAATTGGCCATATCCTCTTTTTTTTCCAAAGTTATTCAGCCACTTAGTCCTTTCAGTTTCACTCAAACTCTATTCTAGAGAAAGTTTTTGTGCTTCTTAATTCAGATAGACAAAAAGTTTCTAGTAACACCACATTATGCAAAATCTTCAACAAATACAGAGGGGAAGAACAAGTTAAATGCGTTGTTAAAGTAAGAAGGATGTTTTTAAAAGTCTCTGGAATGAGCTCGATTGAAATGTCAGGTCTTACAGATTCTGCCTTTTAACTGTACCTCTGAAAAACGTTTGATTTTGTTTGTGTAGTTCTACCTCTTAAACATGACAGATGTTAAGGTATTAATCTTTTTATTCTGCTGCTGTTGTGTGCTTACATCAAGATAAGAAGCATCACGTAAGCATGGTATTTTAGCAATGAGTACTTTAGCACTGAAACATGTCCTGTGATGAACCTCACAGGGGAATTTAAGAGGTGGAACCAAGCCTTGGCAGGTTTTGGCTGTTAAAGCATACCAGCAAAATGGTAGAACACTTCTCAATGTGCAGATTCCATTTTTTTCAAAGCAGACAGTATACACAATACGGATCGAGCAGCAAGTGAGGTGATAGCTTGAATGCATTTGCATACTACAGTCTCTCTGTTTCAGAAAAAAATGTAAGGAAAACTCCTATATGGCCAAAAAAGAAAAAAACCACAAAACCCAGAAGTTTTACACTCCTTAAAAAGAAGGTCCTGAAAACACTGCAGTGTTACAGGCCTTTTCCAGACCTTCTTTGTAAAGTTCTAATACCAGCTTCCAAATTGGATAAAAATGAAACTAATGCCTGTTGAAAACATGAAGCACTGCAAGGCCATACTAATACTAATTTTTTCTGTTTCTGCAGATGTAGCTTAGCAGTGTTCTGAGGAATGGGAAGGTGGCATCTCTATCGGAATCCCATAGTTGTCTCTTCCAAAGATTTATGATATAAATTTGAAAATCGCCACAAGCATTCCCCCTGTTCACTGTGGCTAAACTGTGTCAGCACATTACTAGAATGGAGAAAATGTTTTATTAGTATCTCTTAAAATATTTCTCCCAATAATTGCTGAAACCAAAACAGTTCCTTTGTATCACATTCTGATTACAGCAGGAAAGCATTTGATATGGCACAGCAATACCATGTAATAATTTTGGAGGTTGGACTCAATGATCTCTTGAGGTCCCTTCCAATCTGTACAATTCTGTGATTCTGTACACTACTTTTTTGAATTATTTAATGCATAGTTTCTGCATATGCTGTTTCCTGGCTACAAAAGTATCCAGTCCTCAGCAAAACCCAGGTATTCCTTTGTTTGATACAGTTACAGGTGAACCAACAGAATTTCAGTCACCTGAAAACCGTTACAACTGTCTTCTAGGAGGATACACTCATATTATTAACATGTCAAAGCTTTCTCATGAAGCTGTACTTAAAATTCTTACACTGTGGTTTGCAAGTTAAGTGAGTCTTAATATCTGCATTGCATGCCATTTACAGATGGTCATTGCTTTCAAACCTTACAAACCTTTTAGGTGCAAATTAGTTTAATTCATCATTTTCTATTAAACCTATAATCTGCATTAAGACACTGGTTAAACATGGAAATCAAGAATACCATAGCAAATAATCAATGGGAATTGACTATACGTATTCAGTGTGACTGCAATCTACCTCCCTTATGGTTCAATACATTCACTAATAATACTGCTTGGAGAAGACTTACAGTGTAACTAAAAACTGAGTACGTTTCAACAGAAAACAATCCAGGCTTTGAGGTTATGTTCCCTAGTAGGTTTATTGCTTTCTTGCTTATACCAAAATCCACCTGGCTGCAAACTGCTATATCCTCACAAATCTTATTTCCCATTTGTATACAGAACAACATAGTTATCTTGTATTTCTCTGTGATGATATTTATCAAGAGGTTAATTCTGAAGAATAGGTTTGTGCTAGAAATGCATAATATTCCCCCCCCCAAGATGTCTGATTTTGACTTTTTTTTCAACCAAACACAAATTATTACTAGAAGCCTATCTGTGGCCATGCCTACTATATTTCCAAGCTTCCTGTTTTCCCCAGAAGACACATATTAGATAAGGCTAGATTAATTCAAGTTCATTTGGTGTCTTTTAACCTTTTTGAATGAAAAAGACACCAGTCAGAAATAGATATTCTTAAGAACTACTCCAGTTACCTAACAAATAATTTGAAATTCATAGAGGCTTAATCAAGTACTATGATGACTTGAATTATTAATGTTAAAAAAAAAAAAAAGCCTGGCATATCAAAAGTCTACTTGCCCTGTAAAGAATACACATTCTATTTAATGCTTTCTAAAATGCATGATAAATGAAATGAGAATCACTACAGAAAAAAATGAAACAAGGTATTTTAGCAACCAGTAGCTTGCACAGATTATCATATATACCCTCTAGTAAAAAGGCGTTTCATGGATTTTAGAATGAAAAATGTAATGAAATTTTGCTTTATACATAATAGTTGCTACATAGCCTTAGTATTTTCCTAAGATTGTTGAATTCCTGAGGTACAGTGTATTATTTGTTAAATATCTTAAGCTTTTAACTTTTTAAAATAAAGCTGCATGCATTAACCACCAGTTCAAACACAGTGAAGACTACAGGAATTTCCAGTAATTTTGGAAAGCTTTTGCTAGTTCTGAAACTCAAGTTTAGGTGGCAAAATTTGAGTATGTGATTCAGTACTGATGAAAATGTCATTCATCTGGGAGTGTGTAAACCCATAAAGATTTGATTTATTTTATCCTGTTACATCCAATTCCATATTGTTGGAAGTGTCATGTCCACAATATCTGCTATACTGAAATTGTACTGTCAGACAAGTTTTAGTCCTAATATTTCACTAGCACTTGGATGATCAAGGCTGTAGTATCCCCAACTCCCAAATATGTCTATTTTTCTTCATCATTCATGGTTACTTCTAAGATAATATAAATTGAATAACATTGCTCTTCAGTTTTGAGTGTTCCAGTATGCCTTAACTGCCCTAACCAGCCTTACCAGAGGCCTCCATTGACATGCCCTGTCCATGGGCCTGAGAACTCCATTTAAGCTCAAGCCTGGCTTTTAGCATCACCCTGAGCTATGCTGTAGGAGCACGTGTCTCCAGAACTGTTGTAGTTGTTTGTAGCCATAGATACTGCAGATCTAAACCCTGACCTGAAGACTGACTTCTCTGCTTGACCTAGGGCTTGCCTAATTCACTGTTGATGTACCTAGTAATTATTGCTTATGTCTGACCTTGCTTAACACCATTAGATCAGATTCTGACCTGGACTTCAGAACTTGTGTTCCTGGCCTGACCCTGAACGTGCTTAATCACATGGACTTGTCTGAAGACTGGGGCTTCTGGCCATCCTGGACCACCACATCTGGGGTCTTTCTGCTTGCCTTTACTGGGGTACTGTGGGACAGGGCCCTGGCTCGTGAGGTTCTTTCCATATGGGGCATGTTTTGCTTCTCATCCCTTAGGGAGTAACAAGCCCTTGTAATACCCTTACACTGATTTTCCAGAGTTACTATAAAATGACCTCCCTGTTAGACCACAGTACTTCTAAATCCATACAACCTACTTTCCTTTCTAGTGTAGCCTCTGCGTTTGTAATTTAGCAGGTACTGCAGAAAGGCAATGCTATTACTTTTTTGGGGTTTTTTACATTCCCTGATTTGGCATGTTTGTAATTATCCAAATGTGTTTCCTATTTGCTATCTTTATGCAGCTACATTTGGATTCTTACCAATTTGCTATCTTGGACTGTTAATATCCCAGTTCCACTTATGTAGACAATGGGTTTGTTTGGGTGGTGTTTTTTTTAATTAAACACTACCCCCCAAACCCAAACCTGCAAGTTTATTCTTGTAATGCACATAAGGGTACACAGAAGAGGCAGAAAAATATATGGCTGTATAAGAATGAAAGGAAATAGCTATATCCGAGAAGACTCCTGGTATACATCTTTCTTATGTGAACTCAGCTTTAGAAAGAAAATAGTCAAGCCTGAGCAGTGTAATAATCTCCAATTTCTTATGTAAGTAAGAAATTCCTGACCTTTCATCTGTGACTTATATGGCATCAGAAGAGGCACAGGACAAATTCTTACTGGCATCAGAATGGAAGAATCATGGGAGTTGATTATGAAACTGGCAGTAGTATTCTTCCTTTAAAGTTTTCAAAGTCATGCCTAGCTAGTCAGGAAAGTGAATTCTGACAATTTTTGACAATGTGAAGAAACAGAGGTGCATTTCATTACATAGTATCTGCAGTGTAGACAGCTGGCATGCATTCATCTCTTTTTAATCCTGCACCGAGGCCAGCAATTCCTCCCATCTGTGACTTAACAGCAAGGAGCTCTTCCTGCTACATTTTCATGAAGAACACTGACTTGCTGAAGCTTAACACTACTGTTTGCTATTTTCCCTAGCTGTCCATTAACATCTTTGGAGCAAATATTGTGTAGTCATCTCTCTGGACCTAAACACAGTAAATGCCCAAGCTGTCTTGTGTTCCAGAAGATCTCCTACAGACATAGGAACAGCAAGGTTCAAGCTTCAAGCAATATTCAGGTTAATATGGACAGAAGAAAGGGCCATTAATGCAGCTGTACTTGCAAATCTACAAAGCATGATTTCCTGCAAAGTTTGTAGGGACCAGATGGTGGCAGACCACTATACAGAGTAATGAAGGCTTCATTCTTTGCATTAATCTGATCAAAAGCTGCATGCCTCAGTGAATAGGGAGTCCTAAAAATTACTTGCTTTATAATTCCAATAGCTTTCTATGAGTACTTGTTCTACATCAAGAGTTAATGCATAGTAATGGTATTTACAGAGAGCTTTCTGTTGCAATAAATTTGAATATGTAAAAAGATATTTTCTTGATATAAGAGGGAATTTTACTACATTAAAGATGCAGAAAAATTTTCAAGGATTGATTTCTTGTCAGATTTGAATCAAGGCGTTACATATTTTAGTGAAGGAAAAACATCTAGATCTTCAGCTTTACTTTTCCTGTTGATTTTTGCTGCCAAAGCTACAAATGGAGAAAAGCTCAGTAGAACGAAAAGGATGTAAAAATGAGTATTACTCATTTTTGAGCACTGTCAAAAAGTAAGTCTTTCACTGAAACCTTAGATTCTACTTGGTTTCAGGGACTAAACTAGGAGCTATATTTTATGGAAGACCTAGAACTCCACAGCTCCACATCCAAACATGGCTATAAAAAAATAAAAATATCAAGACTTATAAATAATGGTCAAATCTTCTGAAAACAGCAGGAGAAACTTACCACAAAGTTTGCATATCGTAAACTTGACTAGTAGGGCAATGCTTTAAAATCCTGCATGCCTATGAAACTGGGAGTTCTATTAATATTTTGGATTTGTCGTTCTTCTCTTTGAGACAAAGAAAATTTTGGCAGCTGTTGAAACTAGATGTTTAACTCAAAAGGTTAGGGATTTTTAATCCTTTTGTTTTATTTCTAGTGCAGCTAATTTGCCTTTTTAGAAGTATCCTAGCAACCATTCTCCCCCACCCCGCCTTCTCCAGTACCATAAAGGTTAGGTAAGGATTCTAGAGAGATTGGCCTAAAATATAAAACAAACTGACAGAAGAACATTTCTTAAAGGCACAACTTGCTTTAATAATGTTCTGACAATTCCAACACATTTTAAGGGAGAGGAGACAAGAAGCAGGGAACCAATCCTGAAATAACACCGTGTAACGCTATGAAATACTACACTGAATAAGGGCTGAAGCTTCACAAAGGGATACCTCAGTTCTAGGAAACATTCCCTACAAAGACTCAGGGACAAGTCCTTTAATATAGTACTTGGTGAGATGAAAACTTGGATTAAAAAAAAAAGTTGAAACATGCAAAACCAGAGTTTGTTCTGTTGTGACAAAATAGTACCCAATTTTGACTGCAATTGTCAAAGTCCTCATTATTTTTGCTGTTCTGATAAAATTTATATCAATTACAGAATATTTAGATTACATTAACAAACACAAATTTCTTCGTCAAGCCTCAGTTCTGCCGGTGTAGGCACTGGGAGCTGTCAGTCTAAGTTAGACTGCATCAGAGTTAAGTGCAGTCTGAAGTAAGATGTACCGGATGTACTCAAGTTATCTATTTCAACTAAATGCTTGCTTCTGACCTGCTAGAAGCTCCTAATACAAATAGCGATTCCTAACTAGGAGGCTATATTTAGCCATTTATGAAATTTTAACTACTTCAGTAAAAACCCGGTAGGCCTTGGATATGTTCACATGGGATTAAGGCTGAATAGCCTAGCATAACTGCTTGAGTCTGTGTACTCATGTTAGTTATACAATCTTGGATTTTGCTTTGGTGTTTGGGGTGTTTGGTTTTTTTTTTTTGTTCTAGCTTGCTTGGGGAGTGATGTTTTTTACCAAGGATGGTAACTTTCCAAATACAGCAGGAATGTAACTAAAAGCCAGATTTTTTTTTAGCATTATGAAATAAAATGAAGTTATTTCATAATTCATATACTTACTTTAAAAGGTTTTAATTTTAAAAACCCTGAACATTTCTGTATGCTTTCACAGTTTGCATAGCAAAGCAATGCCTGTACAACCTGAGACGTTTTATATGCTTATAGTAAAAGCACTTATTGATCAGTGCTTTACAGAAAGCTTCTAGCTTCCTAACCCTACGTGCTCCTAAACACTGGTTCTACCTCATCAATCCAATCACTTCAACTTAACTGAATCTTCTTTTGAGGGGGAAAAAAATTGTCAATTATGGAAATTAGCCACCAGAGGGAGCGTGCATTGCTGAGCTGGTACAGAAGCGTTCCTCTTGGCACCAAAAATATCAAATCACGTTGATTTATGTTAAATATGCTTATATGCTTTCCATGTTGACTATACAGCCATGCTACAAACTGGCTTTTTTTTTTTTTTTAATTTCAAACCAAATAGCAACATCTCCACTCCACTGCTCCTCCACAGACAACCAGCCCTTCACCCATGCAGCAAGCCCAAAATCCCACTGCATTTGCTGCTTGTCTGCAACAGGGCTGGCCATACTTTTCCCTAACCAACATCTCAGAAGTGGTTTGGAAAGGCAGCTGGGAACAAATATCATTACCAAAAAGGATTTGGGAAACCACCTCCCCCTCACATGCTTTTTCAATGCAGCCTTTGCATCCATTCCTACAGTGCATCCTACAGGTGCACTGTAGGAAATCCTTGATACTGGTTACCTTTCATAAAGACTAGAGCAAAAGAGCTTGCACTCACAAACCCTTTAAAGGGCACACTTCATACACAATCCAATGTTTGTTAATCATACAGCAGGTTGCTCAAAACTGCTATGTTGCAAACTTGTTAAGTCTCAAGAATATAGAATAAAATCTCAACTATTAAAGGCTACCAGAGTTAACACCAAAACCACTAACCATTTTCTTTCCCCCCATTCCTTGGGTTAATTGGTGTAATTGCAATCAAAGTCCTCTTAATGGAGTACCATCAAATGGGAGCACATGGCCAACTCCTTATTATCCTTAACACACAGCACTCGTTCTTAAAAGCCAAAGCAAGAAGATAAAACCCGAGGTTGGTAGTTAGTATCCCTCCCATCCCAGGCTCATACCACCACGGGAAGAAGCCCCCGCCCAGCTATGCCCAGAGGGAAGTGAGTTTATGCAGATAGTCGGTCACCACGAAAAAAGGCCTGAAAGAACCAAGAGAAAGCTTTACCCCAAAAAACCCCCTGTGGAACCGCATCTCAAGCACAAGAAAATGCTCAGCTTCCCAAGCCAACTATCAAAAAATTACCTCTGGATTTGGTGTTGGGGAAACATCGCAACCAGAACTGACAGGAGGCTTTCATGCCCAGAGGTGAGTGTTTTCCCTGGTACGTGTTCAGCACAGCCCAGTTTTCCCTCTGCTATTTTACACAACACATATCTGAATAAGGTTTACCTCAGAACTTGCGGTTTTCCCCTCTCTCTCACGGTTTTCCAGCCGCGCTGTGCGGAGCTCAGGCAGCCGGCTGTGGCGCCTGGCAGGCCCAGGCCGCTCCCCGGCCCGGGAAGCTGCGTCCCGCCTCGGCCGCGTCGGGAGCTGCGCCTTTTGCTCCCAGCAAACGCGAGCTCTATGGGCGATGTAGTTACTTCACCGCAGCTGAGGCGGGCGGTTTGCAGTTCCCACCTAGTGAGCACCCCTTACGGCAGGGCACGGGGAGCGTTTTGCCTCAGAGTAGTTCACCCGAGGGATCCGCTGGGGTGAAGGGCCTGTTAACGCAAGAAAGGAGCCTAAACTGCTCGGTTTAACGCTTTGCAGGCTGCTCCTCAGTAAATACAACTTGTATGAGTTCTGTTAGTAAGCTTCTTCCATGATTATGCTGAAGAAAAGACAAATTAATGCCTCAGGGACATTGCGATTTAGCGCACACCCCTGTGTGAATCTACCTGGTTCTTTGTTCCCCACTTGCAGTATAATTTTGATTGCACTGGTGAAGTTATATTGGTAGAACTGTGGTAAGAGATGGGTCAAATGAGGTCACGTTGGTGGAATGAGAGGACTGGATCCTGTGGTGGTTGCTTTGGGAATTTCAATTGATACTCTGTGTGCAACTTTGCCAAATACAGGGAAGAATGGGTGATATTTAATTGCCAGTACTTAGAGCAACACAAAAGCTTTTGTCTGTGTATTCTTGTCTAAGAAACATCCTCAAATTTTGTTTTTTAGTTATTGTGTTATTCGTGAAAACCAAACAATGATCCTTGTTGGAGCAGGTAAACAATAGTTCATTGCTCTGGAGCACTGAAACTGAAAATGCTGAATTGCCTAGACTGACAACTCACTAAAAATGTCAAAGAAAAGATGGAGGGGCTATTCCAGGCATTTAATGTTCTATAAGTTCAGGCAAAATCCGCTCCTAAGAAGACCTCCTGAAGTTCTACTGCACCTATAAGTGAGGTTAATAAATCCTTCCATTTTTATAATAGTTTTAAATAATACTTGAACTCCTTGCGACATTCAGAGCACGGTTTTCTAAGCATGGCCACTGGAATTCTGCTGCTGCCATAAATGATGGTGAGGACTGCCAAGGACTGCCTATCTTTTTGTGAGTAGGAGATCATTTGTTCTGCATGCCACTTTTAGAATTTGAGAGATTCATTTAATAATGAATCATAGTACCTCTGACAAGTGGTTTGGCCTTCATTTCTTAGGTATAAAATTGGACATCATCCTGTCCAGTAAGGCTGCATAATAATTAAGTCATTAATTGAGATCAAAAACACCTAAAAAAACTCACTGGTGTTTGAAAGCGTAGTGTGGTGTATGATTGTATGTTTTTTTAGCAGACCAGCAACCATGCTGTGCTTGAATAACTGTCCTAGAGACAGAGGTCAGACAGAGAGCAGATGAAGTATTCCTGTCAGCACTCAAAGTGAGCTACTTGCATTTTGAGGGCAATCAAAAATTATTTTTTTGCTGATCTTTGTTCATCCCATCTGTTATTCTTGGGTATGCTGTCTGAATGGGGTAACACTGTCCTTTTATATAAGTTGGCGTCAATAAATGGGTCTGAAATTTGCATTCCTACTTTGACTACCTAATTAATTGCTCTTTATTATGTTTTGCATCCTACACTGCAAATATTTCATCTATTTCAAGGGGGCTCCAATGCCAAAGTCAAGGGACCAGAGGGCTGCTATGCAGTCTGATAATCCTCACAATCTCTGGTCTTGCAGTCTGAAGACATGCTTCTTTCTAACTCATTGTCTATGCTTGTGTGATGCCAACTCAGAGGTGGTGCTTTTCCCTGTAGGAGCTTTGTTTCCTTTTGCTCTGTTTCCTTTAGGGCACCTGCAGTGACTCCAAAAACGAATTCCTTTAAAGTTTTTTTAAAAGGTTTTACCTGAGTATCCTAAGAGCAGTCCACAGCAGGCAAACAGCATACTACAGAAAATTGTGGTGGAAGAAGAGCAGTCACTTGGCAGTTGCTGCTGACAGGCATTGTGATCATTGTAGCTTTTCAGCCTGGTTTCTGAAGGAGAGCAGGTGGGTATCATCATGTTAGATATGAGTCTGCCTGTCAGCCATTTTCTCAATAGCTTTAATCCAGCATACTACAAATTTACAAACAAATTTAACTTTGGGGTAAAAAAGTAAAATGCTTTTATAAATTTCTTGAAAACAAATGGAAGAGAAAAGGTTGTAATGTAATATGCAGAGCTACATCCTTGTGTGTGTGTAACTAAGTGGCTCTAAGGTGGGTATGTGTCGCTGAGGTAAGCGAGGGAATCTGCTTTATGAAAACAAAAAACCCACAGAGACAGAAGTTAATAGTTCCCATTAATTAATCATATTAATGATCCTCCTCTAAACTAGGAGTAAAGGAATAGAAAGACAATATTTGGAAAGGCTTGTATAACCCTGGCAAGGACATGATGATAAGAAATGAAATTGGAACATTGAGGATTTTTTGGTATCGCTTGGAGACCTGGAAGACTCAACAGGAGAAAGTGGTAATACTGGTCATTACAGTGGTCAGATTAACCTTAAAAAAAAAAAAATCTAGTCTGACTATGTTGAATTAACTAAACTAGTTAACTCTAAAATTAACTAGTCTGAATATGTTAAATTAGCAAAAAAGTTAGTCTAGCAGTGCCAGGAGTTGAGGAACCAAATGAAGGACTAGAAACACTGATGCATGTTCATATAGCCTCATCTTGTATCCTTTTGGTAGGGTTAAATTTCTGCTGGGAGTGTGAGACTTTTTTTCCAAAAACAACTGTGTACCTTATAGCTGGAGTGCTGGGGCAATGAAGGAAACCCTTTCAGTCTGGGAGGCTCCAACAGAAGGGAAAGGGTTTGCTCATAATAGGATTGAGATCCAACTGTGAAGCTTGGAGGTGAGGGAAGAAGGTAACTTTTAAAGGTCCCAGAGAATTGTAGGTGCATTTCCATTATCAAGGCAGTGAGTTGGAGGGGTTTTTGAGGTGCAAAATTAACTATAATTGGTTTCTTGGTAGTAGTAGTCAAATGTGTTACTGTTTTGCTAGAATCAGTTCGACACCTTCAAGACAGAAATTGCACGTTGGGCACCATTTTGAGTGTCTGACTTGTAAAGGGTACGCAAAGTCCTCCAGTAGTCATGGTTAATTTTCTTGTAATGCCTTTGCTATGATGCTAGCTGCCTATCCTCTAGATGATTCCTTCTTTTTCTGCTCAGAGGACAAACTATGTTTAAGCTTCTGTTCCTATAATAAGCCGTGTTAAGCTTCTATGCTTTTATCCCAGTGATCTAGCTATTAGTGTATTTCCATTCTGCCTTTCTTGATAAGAAGTACAGGAAAGAACACAAAGAAAGCAATTTCAACATTCTTTTTTTCCAGTATGTTTTCTAGCTGCCTGAATTAATTTTCTAGTTTGTGCCATGGCCTTCCTGTTCAGTTTCAGTGCTGATATGCACCGTCACTAGTGGATCCCTGCCCGCAGGCTTCAGAAACGCATCCAATCTGAGTGTGACACATGGTCTTGGCTCTGGGAATGCAGAACAGACTTTTCTGATTACATGTTCAGCTTCTAAAAATAACTACACATCAGGTAGCTAGCATTTTTTTTTTCCCCCAAGATCTAACTCTAAAACATAGTTACTGGCTCACTATAAAGCTACTTTATTTTTTCCTTTTAGAAAAGTTGTGGGCAAGAAGAATTTGTAAAGATTAATATAGCTTTAACTTTGTGACAAAGACTCACTTTAAGTTCAGACCATTTCCTTCAATGTATTTAACTAATAGGCATTTATGAACTCTATCACTCAGTTTTTAATTAAATGAGTGCAAGTAATAGAGATTGCTTCCTGTATCTCATCTCTATAAAAGAAAATGTTGACCAGTCTAAGAACAAAAGTCTAGAAGTTATGAACAATGTTAATAAGCTTTAATTTGGTGCATTGAATGGATGCTTGTAATTGTGTCTCACCTTTCCCTGTTTGTTCTAGACAATGTCTTTGGATATATATATTAACAGTGATAATAAACATTTCTACTTAAACATTCTCTAATTATGGAGAAGTAGCGAGGCTTAATGCTGCTTTTAAAGCACTAGGATTGAATGTTTCTATAATCTGGCCATGTATACCAAGGCTGGAATTCCTCTGTCTTTATGAATGCACTCTCAAAGGCTTTCATCTTTTCCTGGCTGGGTGATTCCTGAGTTCGAAGATCTTTTAATTTATTTGTTTTTTTTAGGCTGTGACTTTTGATTACCCTGTCTTCCACATTCAAAAGTCAGATTACTGCACAAATAATATTGCAAGACATTTCTTTTGTGCTAGGTATATGTCTTTTTCCCATAAGGCTACAGGACAGGCTGGAAAGCTGGGCAGGGAGAAACCTAATGAAATTCAACAAGAGCAAGTGTAAAGTCTTGCACCTGGGGAGGAATAACCCACTGTATCAGTACAGGCTGGGGGATGACCTGCTGGAGAAGAGCTCTGTGGAGAAGGACCTGGGGGTCCTGGTTGATGACAGATTGGCTATGAGCCAGCAGTGTGCACTGGTGGCTAAGAGAGACAATGGGATCCTGGGGTGCATCAGGANCTAGAGAAAAGACTTAGGGGGGACCTAATTAATGTTTATAAATATCTTAGGCATGGGATGCAGGGGGAATTGGCCAGCCCCTTTTCAGTGGTCTGTGGGGACAGGACAAGGGGCAATGGCTGTAAACTGGAGCATAGGAAGTTCCGCACCAACGTGGGGAAGAACTTTTCCCCAGTGAGGGTGAGGGAGCCCTGGGACAGGCTGCCCAGGGAGGTGGTGGAGTCTCCTTCTCTGGAGATATTCCAGACCCATCTGGACGCCGCCCTGTGCAATATGAGCTGGGGAGCTGCTTTGGCAGGGGGGCTGGACCAGATGATCTCTCGAGGTCCCTTCCAATCCCTAAGATTCTGTGATTCTGTATGTTAATTTCCATAATGTAGATAACTTCTTTAATTAGCTGTGAATTGTTTTCTATTCATGGATATATTTGTTTTTCAGATGACTGCGTAGCGCTTTGGTCTTCCAGAGAAGATTTCCATGAAATATACCATTCCTTTTCCTGGTTTATATTTAAATGCAGTCTTGACTTCTAGTTATTTACCTGTTGGTTTTACTTCTGGATAATTTCTCTGTCTTTTGAGGTACTGGTGCTCAGAATTAAAGATATGGCTGGAATATGTTGAAATATGCATACATACTTAACCAGGCTTTGATTTGTAGGATCTTGTGATTCACCTCTGTGTTTTCTTAAAACAGTTTATTGCATATCCATGCACTGATTTTTCTGATGTTACTACAATGGAGTATCATGGATTTCCAAAGCAATCTGTGGTGGCCTGATTTCCCCTGTTAAATCTTATCAGTATCAGCAGATTCAGTAGGTGTTGTTTGAAGTTTGAAAGTTATCTCCTATGCCTTCTCCTTTCTCCCCAGAATGCTTATCTGTGACAGGGTATTGTTTCTACCAAGTTACAGTTTCCTAACTTGCTCTAGTCATTGTCTAAGCAGTGCTTTAGAAAAAATCTGAACAGGTCATTCTGTTTTCCACTGACCTACTACTTCATAGTTCAGTCCCTATTTGCTGCAGAGAAAATGATAACCAGCATCATAATGTTCTTTGCATCATTTTTTTCTTTATTACTAGCAACAGAATGTAGAAATATTTCTGTAGTGATGTGGAAATACAGATGAATTATTAAAATCTCTTGCAGTTTAGCAGATGTGTTGCAGGTCTAGAATGTATTCTACGATAGGTAGCGAAGGGTTACTGTCTGTCTTGAACTATTCATCATCCAAGCCATACAAGTCAACTGGCTTAATATACTTCAGCTAAGTTTTTCTAAATGGATTCTTTTGATATAACTTCTCCATCAGGTACATGGAAAATATGTGTCCTTGTAGTCACAATACTTAGTTGAATCTTCACCAAACATTGTTACGTTCAATCATATTTAGGAAAAAAAACCAAACCCAAATTAAATTTCTTCTCTAAGCATATTTTATCTACCTATTGCTATGTTTTCAGCTTTTTAATATATCTAAAAACATGGTATATATGTATCTATGTACATTCTTAAGTATTGCTGTGTATCTCAAGTTATCATCCTGTGTAAAAATAAGCTTGGGTAACTTGGTAGACTATTAGCAAAATAAGTAAACAAATCACAACAGAGCTCAGTGTAATCACACATAATCTCAACTGTGATATAAGTAGATAAATGTAGCCATGGAAGGAAAATAAAAAGAGATCAAATAGATTATTTTTTTTTATTATACAAAAGTAATTCTTTATTGTCCTATGGAGATCTGATCTTGATACAGTTTGGGCCAGAGGATAATTGTAAATCTCATCAAGCCACTCAAATGTACAGTAGGCTGAGAGTATCACAGAAAACATGTAGATTTAGAAAGAAAATCTCCCTTGAGTCCTGCTCAGCATTAGCAGGATTAGCACTGTATACGTTCCTAAACATTACAGGAGATGAAACTCCTCCCTTCGTATCTTGGCAGCAAGAAGCTAACTTTCTGAAGCATCAAACTAAATGGTGTGGTCATATACTAATTTTCAACATCAGTGTTCTCTTTAAATGATAGTTACTGTTGGTCTAGTCTCTTTGTTCCATATGCAAACCCACCATGGCCAGAGAAGGCATGTCCCTTTTCAGTCTGCATTTCGGGACTCCTCATGAGTCACCAGCAGTGCTGGCTGCTTCAGTATGTTGTGCATAATTGCTTCTGTGGTTTTGGTGAACCTTACTTTGTTTGCATCAGGCTTTTGCATGAAATCTCTAGTTGTTGATCATCTTGGAGATATTTTCTGTTGGTTGGTAGAATAGTTGACATCCTTGTTCTGCTGCAGACAATTTAACACTAGTCCCACTGGTTTGTTTAGTCCTTTCTAAAAACTTTGGGCACTAATGTCCTGTGCTGATAGACTGGATTTCACCTTGCCTGTGTCGTGGATCCTGAAGGTATAATTACTCCACTTTTTGTAATGATTTTAACCAGCTTTGCATTCCTGGAATTTACAAGTCTTTTAGTCCCCACTCTTTTCTTGCCTGTATGGCCTGTCCACATTTTGATATTTCACTTCCTATGTGTCTGGTTCATAATGGCCTGTCTGTCAGAGGCTGGAAAGGTTGATGTGGGTGTGATAAAGGTGCTCCTTTGATCTCACAAGTATTAGAGGAGTTAACATACTAACCTACTTCTTGTGTAGCAATGTTGAGCTTTCTGTCTTTGCCAAACCAAATGAAAATAAGATGCTTCAGCTGAAATTAAAACAGGAAAAATTAGTAGAAGGTATAAATTCCCATCCTTCCATCAGAAGACTTCTGAGTAATGCTTAAAATGCGTATCATGGTTTGAGTGTTGGTCTTGTTTGACTTTTTTGATCTAGCATTTTCTGGCTGAGAAGTAAGTTTGTCCTGGCTATTTCCTCTTTTTATTGAAAGAATGTATTTTACCCTGCTAGAGGAAAAAATAGTGATTTTTAAAAATCTATAAACCAGAATATCATGAAGTCAGTTTAAATATATTTATTAAAAATATAATTTTGAAGAGTGGTGGAAACATTTGATAAGAAACCCATTATTTCTTTGGTATGCAGATGAAGTTTATCAAGGCTGTATGGCAATATAATACTTGGTGTTTAGTAACAAAGAGTAATTAATAGTTAAATACATCATGGCTGAAGAAGTTCTCTAGAAGTATGATGTGTGAATTAATCTCTGAAAACATTTTTATTTTTCCCCAGTAAGATGGTGACTTTGTTCATACCCACATTCCCTTTGGGAGCTCTAGTGGGAAGTGCTCACTGTTCTTAGCTTTGTAAATTGTGAGTAGAGATAAAGCATTATAAAGCATTATTCTGTTCATTCCTTCTTGACAAAACACTCTACAAGGTTTGCAAGCATCAGCCCTGAGAGTAAAATCTTGCTTACTCTACTGGAGCTAACTTCCTTCACAGCAGCTTGTAAGGTGCTCTGTCACACATTTGTAGCCCAAGCAGGATTGGTAAAGCAGTGGTTTTGCTAGCGCAGCTGTTGCTTGTAGACTGGCCAGGCAGCAGGCTGGCTGGGCTGAGTGGTTGCTTCTGCATTACTACTTCATTTGGTTTTGTGGGGTGTTTTACCTTGTGGAGGTGGTGTCACGATCCACAACCCGGACAAGACATAGTTTGGCAGAGGCTAAACCCCCTTGCGTTCCAACCGAACCTCAGATCGCTCTGGGTGGCTGGGGGCAGCTGGGCTTAACCCCTGAGTGACAGCCAGTTACCAGGTGTTTTATCGTGACGTGTTCCGAATTCAATTCTCGGAGAACAGAATTAAGACTCAAAACGGAGTCAAGGTGAAGGTTGTTTTATTTGGAAAAAGTAATGTGCAGGGAAAGGGGGAAAGAAAGAAAAAGAGGGGTGAAAAGGAGAGATAGAGATAGAGAGAGTGGAAAGAAGAAGAGGGGTGGGGGGAGGCTATATCTACCACCACGAGGCTACGGCATTCCGTCCGGCGGCAGAGTATTCTTCAGTTTCTCCGGGTCCGATGGAAGGGGAGAGCATGCCCTAGTCTGTCCCTCGATGTCTTAATTCTCTGTTGCTTGCTTCACATGTTGCTTCCCACCC
>VZTU01011335.1:0-10293 GCA_013400835.1 Zapornia atra
CTGTTAACCAGTTTCTTATCCATCTATAGGTATCTTGTGTTTCTTTGAGAGTTTATTATTCCCAGATCATTTGGCAGCTATGATTCTTGAGGACTTACCCACTACATCAACAGGATCCCTAATGAAGTGCTTAAACAGCAGCAGAGAAAGGGTTTGTTTTCAGCAGAGCTAAGCAACCTCACCAAAAACCTGTATATTGAGCCATAAGCCGAGCTGCTGAAGCTGAGGTAAGTTTGCACAAAAGGGCTTCATAGCACAAGTAGGACGGCAAGATGGTGTGACTCACAGCCCAGAATTACAAACACTGCCTGAGACTTTGCCCATCATACTAATGCTCTGGACACTTCTCAGAACAGCCATTTCTGGGCTGTAGCTCTGTCAGGAGTTATAAATTGGATCTTTCCCTTGGTGCATACTGAGATTTTATCAGAAAGGGCTGACCCCTCAAGACTGAAAGGTCACAGATATAAGAATGTGCTCTGCTGAAGTGATTTGTAATGTGACTTATGGATTCTGCAGTGTTATTACAGCTATTCTGCAGCTCTGACAGCTCCAGACTGAAGGCCACATTGATAGTGTGGAAACAAAGCAACAAGCAAAAATATTTTGTTTTGCTGATCAGTTCTGTTCAGCACATGATAAATAAGTACAGCAAGTTCTATCTCTTCTTCCCTTGGCTTTGTGTTAAGTCTTCTCTTATTGCTTTGCTGTATGCTTATGGGAAATGTGTCCATAAAAAGGTGGTAATTGTCATGTGTTTCCTTCTACTAGGTGTTTTGATGATAGCTGTGCTAAAAGCGCTTCTGTTGTCAGTCCTTTTTGTCTGAAGTGTTATTGTGAAAGTTCCTTGTCTACACTTAATGCTCTTCCCACTTCCGCCCATGTTAGGTTTTGGCTGGAGCCTGCTTTACCCAATCACTTGTATGTCCAAAGTCTTCTCAATTTTATTGCATACTGTTATCCACAGTAGAATGAACAGGGAAGAGAGACCAAAAAATAAATACATATCTATTGGAATTGATTGTCTATAGCAATCATTTATGCAGTAGATTTTGTTGTTAATGTCTTTGTGGGCTTTACTTTGTGAGTTTTTTATAAAGTGGCAGAACAGAATAGATTCAGTAGAGAAGCTGTGCTCCAGCTAGTGCAGAAATAGAAAAAAGAAAGATTCCTTGGCTTGTTTGTTTAGAGTGAACTCGTGGTTACCCTGGCTGGATTATCTGAGTTGTGGATTTATCAGTGTCATGGGTAGAGGATCTACTATTTCAGGATAGTTGCAGGATTAGATGAGTACAGTGATTCATGACCAAGACTGTCCTGCTTTCAGGGCAAGCTCATCACTGGAAGCAATATAGCTGCTGTCTCATGGAGCTGTTGGCTTCACACTGAGACAGCCTGAGCATTTTTGCATGTTGTTCACAAGACTGGGATGCCACTGAGTTCAGTGCAGGGCTTGTCTCCATTTGGTGATAGCTTCAGTTCTGTGAGGCTGATGACCTCCTCCTGTAGCCAAAATGGACCTGTCCCTTCACAAAATGACTGCTACAGTACTGCTTTATAGTCAGTGCTCCTCATCCAGAAAGATGATTCAGTAGACTGCTGTGCCACATGAGTATACAGACCCTGGTCAGTCTACTGGATCATCTGGATGAGGACCGCTTCGGCTGGTGTGCAGTGCTGTATTTGAGGCTCTGCCAAGACCCGTTTGGCTCTATCAGACTGAGATTGGGGTGCAGTGTGCAGAGAACATGTTTGAGGTAGCTAGCCTCTGTCAACTGAATATAGCTTAAATTGGTTCCAGCCTGCCAATAGGTTTGGTTGGATGCAAACAGTCCTGTCGTCCTGTCTGTTCACTTGTCTGTGCTGTCTACTGCTCCCTTGTTTATAGTTTCTTAATCAGAAAAGCCTTACTATCTAGGCTTTTCTGATTATTTGCTGGTATAGCAGCTCCCTTGCTAACTCTAAGAATGGACTATGCTTTGACTGGAGTCTGCAACCTTAGGTGCAAGACACTCTTTGAATGGAGCTGGTTTTGGAGATGCATTTATGCATTCATCAACTTTAATTACAATTTTAATTTTCCTTAATCTTTTTTTTATTGTTGTTGTTGTTGAGTACACTAAGATACACCACTAAACAAAGTTATATATTCTCCATCTCTTCTGTCACTTTTTATAAGCTCTCTAATGCCCTTGTTCAGCTATTCTATCATTAGTGTCTTCTCTTTCATAGGATAGCTTTTTTTTTTTTAATGTTAGGTGATGTTTATTTCACCAGCTGGCCCTTTTTTCTCCTTCCCTTTCCAGCACACATCCTAAGTTTATCCTTCTCATGGATAGGCTATGATTGTAATTTGAATAATAGCTTATCTATGACTCTTTGGCTAGGCTGGGGAAGTAACTGCAAGGTCAGTTGTCTGTTGCTGTGACACATCTCAGTATTTCAACAATTACAGAGTACAACCACTCTTACCTTCCTTAGCCAAAATCCACACCTGCATAGCAACTGGTAGATCCTGCAAAAGTGAGGTTGAGATCACATATTTCTTAATATAATTGCTAATTATGAATTATTATTGTTTTCCTAGGCGGTATTCAATAAAGCAGAAATATGTAGCGTGCTTTTGCTCATACAGGGCATGCACTTTTTCTGCTCCAGAGTGTTGTCTCCTTCACTGATTCCTTCATCAGCTCTTGCAGCTGAGGTCTGATACGCATCACAGCTACAAGAAATTCAGATAGCTATTTGGCAAAAAAATATGCATGTTAGTGGGGACATGTATCAGAAAATAGAAATATCTTCACCAACTCAGGTGTGGCATAGTGGTGATCAATGCAATTTTTATCACTGATACTGGTGAAGAATAAGATGGCTGAACAGTAAGGACTTGCATATCTCCATACTCTGAAATATTCTGCATCAAAAAAGATCAATGTGAGAAAGTGAGTCCTGACATTATCTGCTTCAGGCTTGAAGACAAAAATGAATGTTTAATTCCACAGTTCCTTGTTCTCCCTGATTTTCCTCTTCTGTTGGTACCAATGTGATGTGATTTCAGTCAGACCAGTGAAAACACAGCAATGTAAAACTGGTATCTGAAGTTTCAGCCAAGACCAGCTGTTGTAATTAATGCTTATTATTACTTGCAGTGATGAATAATAAACAGAGATGGTTGAAAAATGCCAGTACTTTTTATTAGAAAATTAAATAATATTTTAATTGAAAGCTGAATTCAAAAGGAAATTTAATCAAAAGCAGTTTCTGGAAATGCTTCTGATGAAAAACTCCTTTTAAAAAAACCCACAAAACATCAGACCCAGAACCTTGTGCTAAAAGTGCTTTCTTTCTTTCTTTCTCTGGTTGGGTGTAAATTAGTTATTTTTTGACTAAGAAAGATTTTCTAATTAGTAATGAATGGGTTTATTTTATCAAAGGTTCAATCAGAAAATTTAAACTATTCATGCTCAGTGGTGAGTCCCCAAGGGCCCTTATGAACCTCCCTATCCCAGCCTGTGTCTTCCGCCACTTCCCGTCCCTGCCTTGACACCAGGACGTTCCCTATCTGCCTGTGGCTCTGGACTCCAGGTCAGCATCCCTGGGCCATTACCTGCTCTGCCAGTGATGCCAGTGCTGCAGCTCCCTGCAGCCCTGCCCTGCCTGGACATGGGGCAACATTAACAGTAAGCAGGAATACTGCCATTAATACCAAGAAATGGGTGTTAAATGAGCAATCCACCATCAGCAAGTAAAAGTAGAATTGCTGTAAATCAGTCACTCATGGCAACTGCACAGGGAGAGTCTGCATGCCTGCATGTCTATTTATCTCTAACACTTGGATGAATGTGGAGAGGAAGATAGCCTCTACCAGAGAAATGCAAATTATGTTAATTTTTTTTTTTACTCTTCTTGCCCTTTCACAAGGAAAAAATAAGCATGAGTAACGTTAGCTTTGTCACACTTTCCTTGGCGCAAATGAGATGCTGTCCTAGTGCTGTTGTTTCTCGTCCTGTGTTGAGTCATGCAGTGTAGATACTTTATCCTGCTTGTGCCTCTGCTGTAAGATCACAGATCATGTTATCACTTTACAAATATAGCATATTAGTACATCTGGAAGGCTAGTCACGCTGTGGGGTTCAAACAGGTCTGGCTGGCCATGAGCTATGCTGCTGCTATAAACAACCTCGGTGTCCCAAATTGAATAACCACAGAGCACACTCGGGAGCTCTGGACACTCGTGTTCTTTAGTAGTAGGTAAGTGACAGTTTTGCTGATTATTGTGTTTCTTCAGATGTGTAGGGTTAAGGTAGGAATGTCAGGGAAAGTGAGACATCATTATCATGTCTTAATTGTTGCTACCATGCTGTGGATTTTTAAATGGTAATCCGTATGGGAAAAAATAGCTGAAACATGGTGCGTGACTTCAAAGTGGTGTGTTTGCTGGGTACCTTTAAAGACAGTTAGATCCATCCCAATATAGTTCCTCTAAGTAGATTTACACCCATGCCAAATACAAACTTTATAATTTAGGAAAGCTTTCAAGACTCACTCCATGACTCAGTTGTAATAAACCCTTGCTATTACATCTCAAGGACATATGCTGGTGTGAGAATGATTTTCAGTTAAAAAAAATGCTTGGAGAGTTTGGTCATTTATCTTTGTTATCTGTCAAAATTTAGAGTGGAATTTAAAAAGAGTTATAGAACTTCAGTTTCTGAAGGCCACTTACAGCTAATCTAACTGGTATAGGAAATTTAGCCTGCTAAATCTTTTGTGAACAAAACCTATCATTTAAAGTCAAATATTGTTATTATTGTTGTTGTTGCTACCATAAGTTTTTATGTGCTGTCTGTCACTGACATGTTACTTTCCGTAGGCTAAAAGGTACCAGCTCTCTTTCTCTCACTAGTAGTTAACTGAGTACCATTCCAAGCATCAGTGATGGATGGTAGTGTCCATCAGCCAAAGAGGTAGATCCTATCAGAGTTTCATCCACTTTTCTCAGACAGAAGGTGAAAGTGGAGAATTATTTCAAGGAGGATGTCCAGCTGTCCATGTCACCTATGTCTCATACACAGGCATGGGAATGTTTTGCGAGAAAGGTTAGAGACAGGTCTGTGGTAAGGAAAGAGAGTGATAAAATACAGCTGCCACCTCACTACTCTGTGGTGGGGTTTGGACTGTTTGAGCTAAAATAAATTGGCTTCTCAAGCAGCATCTTCTCTTGCTTATCTAAATTGTCAAACATAACTTAAATCACAGGATTTGTCTGCTTATGAACTGGCTACAAACATTTTACTTGTGGTTAAAATGATCTTGTATCCAACCCTGGAAATAGGACTAGAAGGTTTGATGTTGTACGTCAAATGTCGGCTTTTGTGCTCCTACAGTAGAGGAAGATGCAGGTGATAGGACTGGGTTTTTAGATCAGTCCGTGGAAAATGGACCCCTGGGAATAAAAGGAAATGATCAAAATCTTGAAGGTCTTTGGCTAGTTTCAGTTAGGACAGGGAGCCTAAAATGACATTTATGATGCTGTCATCCACATAGATAACTTCAGAGGCTGGGCGCTGTACACAAAAGGTAACAGTAGTAGCCTCTCTTCCTATGGATGCTCCAGGTCTGTTAACCTTAAGACAAGTGAGAATAATTCAATGACACATTGTGCTAAAAACCCCACATGGCATAAAACAGGTCTGAGAAACCTGAGACTGTAATTTTATGCTTAATTAAGATAATCTAATTGTATATGAAAGCCTCCATGTTTTGTTCGGTGGCACTGAGTGCAATTTCATTTGCCATGGGTCTTTGTACCTGAGTAATTAAGTGGGGTTTCTCTAAAGAGTTCTTAGCATGTGCTCACACTTTCCCAGGACTCTGTTCTCTACTTCCTAAGACAATTGTTTTCACCTGCTGACTACAGCTATATTCATACATTCAACCGCCTTTAAAAGTATGTCATACGTTTTTGAGCTAACTGTTTTTTTGTTTAACAAGAAACAGGTTTAAAATACATGCCCATTTCAGACCCATCAGTCATATGAGAATTAGATGTCTCTTCAGCAACGCCCAGTGAAAGAAAAAAAAATATGGATTTATGTCACAGATGTCAGTCCAGTGTCTCATTAGCTTCATTGTCAGTGGAAGAATCACTTTGAATAATTAGTCAGCTCACTGAAGTGTTAGGGGAATACATCTGTAATAAATCCCCTTGCATATGTAACATCTATCATGCTTGATGGCAAACATATTAGTGCTACAAGAGTTGAGGAAGTATAAGGAATATTATAATTCAGCTGCTAATTAATCCATAATTAAAGACCTAATTAATGAATAACCCTGTGAAAAATTGTCTAAAATCAAGATGTGAAGACTGCGGTGATAAAGAGGAATCTTGTTTGTGAGACTGGTTAATTTACATCTAGAATAGGAGCTGATTAATGAAAACTGTCAGTAAAATGTTGTGCTGCAGCACTGGACAAAAAGAAATGTTCACATAAAAATGTGTGGAAGCCAAGCTCAGCCTTTGAATATCTATATTCACGTATCTTTTTAATGTTACGATGTTCATAGTTATTTCTTCCTGAAGTACAAGGAGTAGGTTAAGAAAAGACATATTTGCTCTCCTAGCTGTGATATGTAAACAGTACAAAAGTTATTTATTTGTGTATGAAAGATTCTAATATCAGATTCTGTTCCTAAATACCTCTTTTATGTAATAGCTAAAGCAGAAAATTAAAAAAAGAATTTGATTCATTGTAGCATTCAGGATTAAGCCCCACGATATGCAAAGACACTAATTTCTGAAATTAACTTCAGTGAAAGCTGGACTAATTAATAGCTTGAAAGTGTCACTGTCTGTGTTTGTTTATCTAGGAGCCGGCTGGCTGAGACTATGCTCTTGAGAGAGCAGGAGGGAACATTTCAAACTCCTAAAACATCTGGGCTCGCGTCCAGGTGTCACGACGGCTTTCTCCAGCTCTGGAGCAGCTTGTCCCTTTCCTCTTCTATTTATTCCATGGTGCAGCTGCATTTGCTGCATCTCTGCGGACCCAGGCCTTCAGGGGAGCACCCGCTGTGATCCATAGCATTGCCCTGCCCACCTGCTCCCAAGGACCCAGCCATCACATGCACACATACATGATCTGAAGCACAGTCTAACTTGGATCTAACCGAAACTCTTGACTGTCAAATCTGCATGTTTGGCAAGTCTAGCAACAGATAAACCTGCCAGACTAGCAGGGAGAATAATTCCCTGCTGGTGTAGAGCAACGGGAGATTGTTACTAGTAGCAAGACTAGGTAGGGAAAATAAGCTTCCTGCTTTGCAGCCCTCTTTCAGTCACTAAGTGGCACAGGGAAGTGATACCACACTTACAAACTGCATGGTTAGCATAAAATAGTTGTATAGTATGAACATTTTCACCATTTCTGTTGCTCTTTCAATCACAGCATGTTTCTGTAATTTAATCTTTCCTTGATAGCACAAGAAATTTGATCAGTTGCTATCCAAATGTCAGATTTTCTTTGAATTATTTAAAGACTTGTGAGAAAAATTACTTGATCATTCTGAAGCACAGTGTGAGTGAGCTTATTTCTTAAGAATTTGTTTGCAGGATTGGTAGGAAATATGTTCACCCACATTTCCCCCTATGTAATCCTGACAGTAATATTCATAAGATTGCAGAAGATCTCCCACAGCGATTATTTGAAAGAAAAAAGGACCCAAGTGAACAAGGCTGTTAAATAAATTGAAGAAACCAAAATATTAATAATTGTGTAACTCATGTAAAGCAACAAAAGAAGGTACACACAGTGCTGTTATTGAGAGCAACCAGGCCCCGTATGTACTCAGGAGGGCTGTAACAGAGACTAATATTGGCTGTGTCTCTAGTATCAAAACTATATTGGACATCTTCCGGACTCAAGAGAAGACACAGGTCTTGTTCTGCAGAATACACTGTGCACAGGCAATCAGGACAACATTAACACTGATGCCAGCAGTGTTCAGGGGATGCTAGACTGTTTTATAATAAAGCTGATATAATTGTGGCTTATGACTGGCTGTATCCAAACCTTTCCAGACAAGATAGAGATAACGTTGTTAAACAAGGAGGAACTGTAGAAGTGTTGGCACAGTTGAAGGCTGCAGTCACCACATCTAAGAACACTTTCTCCTTGTGCACCAATACTTCCAAAGAAGACCTTGCATTGTACTTTATTTTTTGTAGTGTGCATCTCAGTGATATACATTGACATATCTTAGACTCTGAGATAAGGGCAGAAAGGCTGAAAGCTGTGAATTCGATGAAGAGGACTCCTTCTCTATGGAAGGCCTTCTTTCTGGAAGTCAGTGTTACATTTAGCTTATCTATCACTGAATGGTTTGTTTCTTGAAGATCAGGAAGACAATGGCATCTTCTGATGCAACTCCTTCATAATTAAGTACCAGTATCTGCCAAAAGGCAGTCCCATTTTAAAACTGTTTCTTGATTGTTTTCCATATCCCAGGTTGGTCATACTTGCAGATGTATTGCAAGTCATAATTTCCTCCCTTTATATTAAGCCTGGGTCGAAAAAAAGACACACATACACACACACACAAAAAAAAAAAAGAATCAAACTGCTCTTGGTTCAGAAGACAAGTGGAAACTAATACAACTAAGTGGTCATGTGGTCATAAGATCACTGACTGCTATCACAAAGGGCTGTGGAAACATCTGGCAGGTCTGTGGCAGAGCTGTAAGCAAGGGGAGGAGATTGCCATTGGGTAATGGCTTCACGTTGGAGCATAAGAAGTTCAGCACCAATATGTGGAAGAACTTTTTCACAGTGAGGGTGACAGAGCCCTGGCACAGGCTGCCCAGGGGGGTTGCGGAGTCTCCTTCTCTGGAGATGTTCAAGACCTGTCTGGACGCCTACCTGTGTGATATGTTCTAAGGAACCTGCTTTGACCAGGGGTAGGGGGTGGACTTGATGATCTCTTGAGGTCTGTTCCAACCCCTAAAATTTTGTGATTCTGTGATATCAGTATTTGAGTGGAGCAAGGGTATTTAAGGGGTTAAATTTCTGCAGTTTTATTGGTAGGTCAACATGGTCTGAAGCACACATATGTTTGTACCAACAACATGAAAAACAATAATAGAAAATCCTGAGGATTAGAGACATTGCAAGACAGATAACTTCTTCTCTATTCTGAATTTTTTTCAACTGTTTACTGGTCTAGAGCTCCCGGATGCTCCTACTATTTAAAGAATAAAGTCTGAGGTACATGCTACAGAACTGACTGTGTAGCTTTAAGTGAATTTATACAATGAAATAAATAATATGAATGATAAAATAAAAATAATCCATGCAGATGCTTAAGCAGATGCTTTTACTAGCAATAACATTTGGCATTAATGTTGTGCCATTTAAATAAAAACATGTGATGAGTATCATCACTAATAAGCTTTTGGGTTTTTGCCTCATAATCCTCAGGAGTGTCAATATCCTTATACACATAAGGCCTGTGTTTGATTTTAATAGGCCTATTTATATATACAGTGAAATTAATAAAATTTTTTGCAAGACTGTGAAGGAGCACTGTTGTCTTTTATTTTTAAGTCCAGAAATCTGAGAGAAGTGTCTGTAAAGGTGTGTATTCTCTTCCATGCATGCAGGGATAGCTCATGGCAATCAGAGCTCTAAACCCAAATGTGGGTAGCACAAGAGTGCTCTTATGTGAGCAAGCATTTCTCACCTTAGCTGGCCCAGAGAGGTAGTAGATTATTAAATTCACCTGGAAAGAAGTAAAGATGGGTTTTAGTGGTGAGATGGGGCTTGCAGTAGTGCAAGGCTGAGAGTTAATGAGAAGAGGGGCTTGGTGAGGTGCTCTAGTGAAGGTATAGGGCTCAGAAATAGTGAAATTGAAAAAAGTTTATAGGTCATACTATCTGGAACTCATACTATGCTATAACCCTGAAGAGAAATATGAATTTGTGATTTAGAATGTTGAGAGAGATAATGCTAGTTATGAGGAGTCCTCTGAGTCCCTTTTAGATGAAAACTAGGACAGGGTTGCATGTTACTTAACTTGCAAGTTGAAGAAGGATGTTGCTAAGGCCATGGTGTTCCAAAGGATTTTTTTTTTTTTTAAAGATATGTGGTATTATTTTTCTTCTTCTTCACTCAAGAAAAGTATTAAGAGAGGGAAGGAGTGAAGCAAAGGGAAACTTCTTTCTTCTGCCATTAGTATGAGTTTCTCTGGTTAGAAACTCTAGTATCACTTTGCCAAATAATGCAAAAAAAAAAAAAA